>PVJX010006663.1:0-76081 GCA_004027295.1 Dolichotis patagonum
AGTGACTGTGTTCTAGCAATTTGTGACCACTCAAGGGCCTCTAAATAATAAGCAAGAGTTTTTGGTGAGATCCTCCACATGCTTGAAGGTCGGGTGCCGAGCCAAAAGCAACTAGCCTGCTGCCTGGAATGTGACTGTGGCCTGGCAAGCAGCCTCCACCCCAGGTCCAGGAAAAATGAAACAAGAGCTTTTCCTGAGATCCGAGCCATGTTGGAACTTAGGGGGCTGAGTCAGCAAGTACTAGCCTGCCACCCTACTAAGGGATTGTGGTCATGCAAGCCAGGGCCAGGCCAGGGTGGTAAAATAAGAAGCATGAGAGTTTCCTGCGGTCCGAGCCATGCTGGATCTTATGGCACTGAGCCAACCAGCACAAACCTGCCGCCCTGGCAAGTGACTGTGGTCTGACAAGCCGCATTGATCCCAGGATGGGGAAATAAGAAGCATGAGCATTTTGTGAGATCCGTGCAATGCAGGAACTTAGGGCATTGAGTCAACAAGGAGTAGCCTGCAACCCTGGTAAGTTACTGTGTTCTGGCAAGCCGCTGCCAACCCAGGGTGGGAAAATAAGAAGAAAAAGCATTTCCTGAGATCCCCACAATGCTGGAAATTAGGGCACTGAGCAAACCAGCAACTAGCCTGTCGGCCTGGTAAGTGACTGTGGTCTGGGAAGCCATGGCCACTGCAGCATGGAGAAATAAGGAGCAAGAGTGTTTCTCGAAATGCCCGCCATGTTGGAACCTAGGCTGCAGTGCCAACCAGAACTAGCCTGCCTCCCTGCCAAGTGACTGTGTTCTCTCAAGCCACAGCCACACCAGGGTGGGGAAATAAGAAGCAAGACAGTTCCTGAGATCCGTGCCATGCTGGAACTTAAAGCACTGAGCCAACCAGCAACAAGCCTGCTGCCCTGGTAAGTTACTGTGGTCTGCCAAGCTGCAGAAACCACAGGTTGGGGAAAAAAGAAGCAAGTGTGTTTCCTGAGATCCATGCCATGCTGCAACTTAGGGTGCTAAGACAAGTAGCAACTAGCCTGCTGCACTGGTAAGTGACTGTGGTCTGCCAAGCAGCGGCCTCCACAGGTTGGGGAGAAAAATGCAAGTGTGTTTCCTGAGATCTGTGGCATGCTGTAACTTAGGGCACTGAGCCAAGCAGCAACTAGCCTGCTGCCCTGTTAAGTGACTGTGGTCTGGCAAACCGTGGCCACCCCAGGCCATGCAAATAAGAAGCAAGAGTGTTTCCTGAGAGTTGCGCCATGCAGGAACTTAGGGCACCAAGCCAAGAAGCAACTAGCTTGTCGCCCTGGTATGTGACTGTGGTCTGGCAAGGCACAGCCTTCCCAGGGTGGTGAAATAAGATACAAGAGCATTGCCTGAGATGTGTACCATGTAGGGTCCAAGCCAACCAGGGACTAGTCTGCCTCCCCAGTAAGTGACCATTTTCTGGTAAGCCATAGCCACCTCAGGGTGGGGATATAAATAGCAAGACCATTTCCTGAGATCTGCGCCATATTGGAACCTTGGCAGCCAAGCCAACCAGCAAATAGCCTGACACACTGGTAAGTGACTGTGGTCTTGCAAGACATGGCTACCCCAGGGTGGGTAAATAAGTGGCAAGAGCATTTCCTGAGATCTGCGCCATGTTGGAACTAAGGGTGTTGAGCCGTCCAGCAACTAGCCTAATGTCCTGGTAAGTTACCATATTCTGGCAAGCCGTGGCCACCCCAGAGTGGTGAAAAAAGAAGCAACAGCATTTCCTGAGATCTGCATCTTGTTGGAATTTAGAGCACTAAGCCAACCAGCAACTAGACTGCAGCCCTTGTAAGTGACCATGGTCTGGCAAGCAACAGCCATCCCAGGGCAGCGAAATAAGCAGCAAGAGCATTTCCTGAGATCTGGGCCATTTTGGAACTTAGGATGGCAAGCCAACCAACAACTAGCCCTCTGCCTGTTGAGTGACCATGTTCTGACAAGCCTCAGCCATCCCACAGTGGGGAAATAAGTAGCAGGAGCATTTCCTGAAATCCACGCCATGTTGGAACTTAGGGTACCAAGCCAACCAGCAAATAGCCAACCATCCTGTTAAGTGACCATGATCTGGCAAGTCATGGCCACGCCAGGGTGAGGAAATAAGAAGCAAGAGCATTTCGAGAGATATGTGCTATGTTAGAACTTAGTTGATGAGTAAAACAGCAACTAACCTGCCTCCCTGGTAAATGACCATGGTCTGGCAAGCTGTGGCCACCCCAGGGCAGGAAAATAAGAAGCAAGATCATTTCCTGAGTTCCACACCATGTAGGAAACTAGGGAACCGAGCCAATCAGCAACAAGTCTGCCGCCCAGGTCAGTGACCATTGTCTGGCAAGCCACAGCCCCAGGCAGGGGAAATACGATGTTAGAACATTTCCTGCAATTCCTGCAATGTTGGAACATAGGGTGCCGAGCCAACCAGCAACTAGCCTGCTGCCCAAGTAAGTGACCGAATTATGGCAATCATCATCCACCCAGGGCATGAATATAAGAAGCAAGAGGGTTTCCTGAGATCCACGCCATAGGAACTTAGGTCCCCAAGCCAACCAGCAAGTGGCCTGCTTCTCTGGTAAGTGACCATTGTCTGGCGAGCTGCGGTGATCCCAGGGTGCTGAAATAGGAAGCAAGAGCATTTCCTGAGATCCGCGCCATGTTGGAAAATAGGGCACCGAGCCAAACAGCAAATAGCCTGCTGCCAAAGTAAGTGACCGTGGTCTGGCAAACCTCTCCCAAACCAGGGCAGGGAAATAAGGATCAAGAGTGTTTCCTGAGATCCGCACCTTGCTGGAACTTAGGGCACTCAGCCAACCTGCAACCAGACTGCCGCCCTGGTAAGTGACTGTGGTCTTTCAAGCCACGACCACCCCAGGGCGGGGAAATAAGGAGCAAGAGCATTTCCTGAGAACAGTGCCATGTTGGAATTTAGGGCGCTGAGCCAACCTGGAACCAGCCTGCTGCCCTGGTAAGAGACTGTGGTCTTGCAAGCCACGACAACCCCATGGCAGGGAAAGAAGAAACAAGAGTGTTTCCTGAGCACCATGCCATTTTATAACTTAGGATGCTAAGCCAACCAACAACCAGCCTACCAGCCTGGTAAGGGACTGTGTTCTGGCAACATGTGGCCATCCAAGGGTGGGTAAATCAGAAGTAAGATCTTTTAGTGGAATCCGTGCCCAGTTGGAACCTGGGGTGTTAATTCAATCAGCACTAGCCTACCACCCAGGTAAGTGACTGTGGTCTTGCAGGCAGAGGCCACGCCAGGGCGGGATAATAAGAAGCAAGAGTGTTTCATGTGATCTGCAAAATGTTGAAACCTAGGGAGCTGAGCCAAACAGCAATAGCCTGCTGCCTGTTAAGTGACTGTGGTGTGGCAAGCCATGACAACCCCAGGGCGGGGAAATAAGAAACAAGGGCATTTCTTGAGATCCAGGCCATACTGGAATTTAGGGTGCTGATCCACCCAGCATCTATCCTACCACCCTGGTAAGTGACTGTGTTCTGGAAAGCCACGGGCAAACCAGGGAAGGGAAATAAGAAGCAAGAGCCTTTCCAGACATCTGCGCCATCATGGAACTTAGGGTGCTGAGCCACCCTGCAACTAGCCTGACACCCTGGTAAGTGACTGTGTTATGGCTAGCCACAGCCAACCCAGGGCAGGGAAATAAGAAACAAGAGTGTGTCCTGAGATCCGTGCCATGCGGATCTTAGGGCACTGAGAGAACCAGCAACTAGCCTCCCACCCTGGTAAATGAATGTAGTCTGACAAGCCATGGCCACCCCAGGGCAGGGAAATAAGTGTCAAGAGCATTTCCTAAAATCCACGTCATGTTGGAACTTAGGGTGCTGGGCCAAGGAGCAACTAGCCTGCCACCCTGGTAAGTTACCAGGGTCTGGCAAGTCATGGCCTGCCCAGGGAAGGGAAATAAGCAAGAGCATTTCCTGATATCCATGCCATTTTGGAACTTAGGGTGCCGACCCAACCAGCAACTAGCCTGCTGCCCAGTAAGTGACCAGGTTCTGGCAAGCCACAGCCATCCAAGAGCAGGGCAATAAGTTGCAGGAGCGTATCCTGAGATCCCCGCCATGTTGGAATTTAGGGCACCAAGCCCACCAGCAAGTAGCCTACCGTCCTGTTAAGTGACCATGATCTGGCAAGTCGAGGCCACGCCAGGGTGAGGAAATAAGAAGCAAGAGCGTTTTGAGTGATATGCGCCATGTTGGAACTGAGGGGGTGAGTCAAGCAGCAGCTAGCCTGCCTACCTGGTAAATGACCATGGTGTGGCAGGCCGTGGCCACCCCAGGGCAGGAAACTAAGAAGCAAGACTATTTCCTGAGTTCTGCACCACGCACGAACTTAGTGCACCGAGCCAGTCAGCAATTAGTCTGCCACCCAGTTCAGTGACCATTGTCTGCCAAGCTGCGGCCACCACAGGCTGGGGAAATAAGACATAAGAGCATTTCCTGAGATTCCTGCAATGTTGGAACTTAGGGTGCCGAGCCAACCAGCAACTAGCCTGCTGCCCAAGTAAGTGACCAAATTCTGGCAATCAGCAGCCACTCCAGGGCACGAATATAAGAAGCAAGAGCATTTCCTGAGATCCACGACATAGGAATTTAGGTTGCCCATTCAACCAGCAACTAGCCTGCCTCTCTGGGAAGTGACCATTGTCTGGCAAGCTGGGGTGAACCCAGGGCAGGGAAATAAGAAGCAAGAGCATTTCCTGAGATCCGCGCCATGTTGGAAAATAGGGCACTGAGCCAAACAGCAAATAGCCTGCTGCCAAAGTAAATGACCGTGGTGTGGCAAACCTCTCCCAAACCAGGGCAGAGAAATAAGAATCAAGAGCATTTCCTGAGATCTGCACCTTGCTGGAACTTAGGACACTCAGCCAACCTGCAACCAGACTGCCACCCTGGTAAGTGACTGTGGTCTTACAAGCCACGGCCACCCCAGGGCAGGGAAATAAGGAGCAAGAGCATTTCCTGAGAACAGTGCCATGTTGGAACTTAGGGCACTGAGCCAACCTGCAACCAACCTGCTGCCCTGGTAAGAGACTGTGGTCTTGCAAGCCATGACAACCCCAGGGCGAGGAAATAAGGAGCAAGATCCTTTCATGTGATCGGCGCCATTTTGAAGCCTAGGGCACTGAGCCAACCAGCAATAGCCTGCTGCCTGTTAAGTGACTGTGGTCTGGCAAGCCAAAGCCACCCCAGTGCAGAGAAATAAGATGTAAGAGCATTTCCTGAGATTCATGCAATGTTGGAACTTAGGGTGCCAAGCCAACCAACAGCTAGCCTGCAGCCCAAGTAAGTGACAGACTTCTGGCAATCCGTGTCCACCCCAGGCCATGCAAATAAGAAGCAAGAGCATTTCCAATGATCCATGCCATTTTGGGCTTAGGGAACCCATCCAATCAGCAATTAGCTTGTTGCTTGGTAAGTGACCATGGTCTGGCAAGCTGTGGCCACACCCTGGTGGGGAAATAAGAAGCAAGAGGGTTTCCTGACATTTGCAGCATGTTGGAACTTAGGGTGCTGAGCCAAGCAGCAATCTACCTGTCACCCTGGTAAGTTACCATGTTCTGGCAAGCCACGGCCACCCCAGAGTGGCTAAAAAAGAAGCAACAGCATTTCCTGAGATCTGCATCATGTTGGAACTTAGAGCGTCGAGCCAGCCAGCAACTAGCCTGCAGCCCTTGTAAGTGACCGTGGTCTGGCAAACAGCAGCCATCCCAGGGCAGTGAAATAAGAAGCAACAGCATTTCCTGAGATCTGGGCCATTTTGGAACTTTGGGTGCCAAGCCAAACAGCAACTAGCCATCCGCCCATTAAGTGACCATGCTCTGACAAGCCGCGGCCATTCCAGGGGGGGAAATAAGTAGCAGGAGCTTTTCCTGAGATCCATGCCATGTTGGAACTTAGGGTGCAGAGCCAACCAGCAATTAGCCTGCGATCCTGTTAAGGGACTGTGATCTGGCAAGACACGGCCACGCCACGGCGAGGAAATAAGAAGCAAGTGCTTTTTGAGAGATACGCACCATGTTGGAACTTAGGGGGTGAGTCAAACAGCAACTAGCCTGCCTCCCTGGTAAATGACTGTGGTCTGGCAGGCCTCAGCACCCCAGGGCAGGAAAATAAGAGCATTTCCTGAGTTCCGCACCATGTAGAAACTTAGGGCACCGAGCCAATCAGCAACCAGTCTGCCTCCCAGGTCAGTGACCATTGTCTGGCAAGCCCCAGCAACACCATGGTGGGGAAATAAGATGTAAGAGCATTTCTTGAGATTTCTGCAGTGTTGGAACTTTGGGTGCCGAGCCAAACAGCAACTAGCCTGCTGCCCAAGTAAGTGACTGAATTCTGGCAATCAGCGGCCACTCCAGGGCATGAATATAAGAATCAAGAGCATTTCCTGAGATCCAAGCCATAGGAACTTAGGTCACCGATCCAACCAGCAAGTAGCCTGCCTCTCTGGGAAGTCACCATTGTCTGACAAGCCGAGCTGAACACAAGGCAGGGAAATAGGAAACAAGAGCATTTCCTGAGATCCGCCCCATGTTGGAAAATAGGACGCCAAGCCAAACAGAAAATAGCCTGCTGCTGAAGTGACAGTGGTCTGGGAAACCTCTCACAAACCAGGACAGGTAAATAAGAATCAAGAGCGTTTCCTGAGATCCGCACCTTGTTGGAATTTAGGGCGCTCAGCCAACCTGCAACCAGACTGCCACCCTGGTAAGTGACTGTGCACTTTCAAGCAGCGGCCACCACAGGGCAGGGAAATAATGAGCAAGAGCGTTTCCTGAGAACAGTGCCATGTTGGAACTTCAGGTGCTGAGCCAACCTGCAAGCAGCCTGCTGCCCTGGTAAGATACTGTCATCTTGCAAGCCATGACAACCCCATGGCAGGGAAAGAAGAAACAAGAGTGTTTCCTGAGCACCATGCCATTTTATAACTTAGGGTGCCCGAGCCAACCAGCAACCAGCCTACCACCCTGGTAAGTGACTGTGTTCTCACAAGCCGTGGCCATCCAAGTGTGGGTAAATAAGAAGTAAGATCTTTTAGTGGAATCCATGCCCAGTTGGAACCTGGGGTGCTGACCCAACCAGAACTAGCCTGCCACCCAGGTAAGTGACTGTGGTATGGCAAGCAGCAGCCACACCAGGGTGGGGAAATAAGAAGCAAGAGCATTTCATGTGATCCACGCCATGTTGAATCCTAGGGCACTGAGCCAACCAGCAATAGCCTGCCGCCTATTAAGTGACTGTGGTCTGGCAAGTGAAAACCACCCCAGGGCAGGGAAATAAGAAGCAACAGCATTTCCTGAGATCCATGCCATACTGGAATTTAGGGCGCTGAGCCATGCAGCATCTAGCCTTCCACCCTGGTAAGTGACTGTGGTCTGGAAAGCCACGGCACACCAGGAAAGGGAAATAAGAAGCAAGAGCCTTTCCAGACATCTGTGCCATGCTGGAACTTAGAGTGCTGAGCCACCCTGCAACTAGCCTGATGCCCTGGTAAGTGACTGTGTTATGGCTAGCCACGGCTAACTCAGAGTGGGGAAATAAGAAACAAGAGTGTTTCCTGAGATCAGTGCCATGCTGGATCTTAGGGCACTGAGAACCAGCAACTATCCTCCCGCCCTGGTAAGTGAATGTAGTCTGGCAATCCGTGGCCACCCCAGGGTGGGAAATAAGAAGCAAGAGCATTTCCTGAAATCCGCACCATGTTGGAACTCTGGCCACTGAGCCAAGCAGCAACTAGCCTGCCACACAGGTAAGTGACTGTGCTCTGGCAAGCTGAGGACACCCCATGGTGCGGAAATAAGAGGCAGGATCATTTCCTAGGATCTGTGCCATGTTTGAACTTAGGGCGTCGAGACATCCAGCAACCAGTCTGTCGCCCTTTTATGTGACTGTATTCTGGTAAGCTGCGGCCACCCCAGGGCAGGGAAATAAGAAGCAACAGCATTTCCTGAGATACGTTCCATGTTGGAACTTAGGGTGCTGAGCCAACCAGCAACTAGCCTCCCGCCTCGGTATGTGACCGTGGTTTGACAAGCTGCAGCCAGGCCAGGGTGTGGAAATAAGATGTAAGAGCATTTCCCAAGATTCGTGCAATGTTGGAACTTAGAGCACCGAGCCAACCGGCAACTAGCCTGCTGCCCAAGTAAGTGACTGACTTCCGGCAAGCCGAGGCCACACGGGGGGGGGATAAGAAGCAAGAGCATTTCCTAAGATCTGTGCCATGCTGGAACTTAGGGTGCTGAGCTAACCAGCAACCAGCCTGCTGCCCTGGTAGGTGACTGTGTTCTTGCAAGCAGCAGCCACCCCAGGGCACGGAATTCAGTAGCAAGAGCATTTCCTGAGAATCATGCCATGTTGGAACTTAGGGCACTGAGACAACCAGCAAGCAGCCTGACGCCCTGCCATGTGACTATGGTCTGGCAAGCCACAGCCATCCATGTTGGGGAAATAAGAAGCAAGAACTTTTTGTGAGATCTGCACCATGCTGGAACTTAGGGCGCTAAACCAGCCAGCATCTAGCCTGCCACCCTGGTAAGTGACTGTGGTGCTGCAATCCACAGCCACCCCAAGGCAGGGAAATAAGAAGCAAGAGCATTTCCTGAGATCCACACCAGGCTGGAACTTACAGCACTGAGCCAACGAGCATCTAGCCTGGAATTGTGGTAAGTTACTGTGGTCTGGCAAGCCATGGCCACTGCAGCAGGAGGAAACAAAAAGCAAGAGAGTTTCCTGAGATCCATGCCATGTTGGAACCTAGGGTTGGAACCTAGGCCAACTAGAACTAGCCTGCTGGCCTGTAATGTAACTGTGGTCTGGCAAGCCGTGGCCACCCCAGAAAGGGGAAATAAGAATCAAGAGCATTTCATGCAATCCACGCAATGCTGGAACCTAGAGTGCTGAGCCAACAAGGAACTAGCCTGCCACCCTGGTAAGTGATTGTTGTCTGGCAATCAGCGACCACACCACGACAGGGAAATAAGAAGCAAGATTTTTTCCTGAGATTGCTGCCATGCTGAAACTTAGGGTGCTGAGCCAACTAGCAACTAGCCTGCTGCCCTGGGAATTGACTTTCCTTGCAAGGGGTGGCCACGACAGGGAAGGGAAATAAGAAACAAGAGTGTTTCCTGAGATCTGCGCTATGCTGGAACTTAGGGCGCTGAGCCAACCAGCAACTAGCTTACCACCCTGGTAAGTGACCATGGTCTGGCAAACCAGAGCCAGTCCAAGGCATGGAAATATGCAAGAGCATTTCCTGAGATCCATGCCATTTTGAAACTTAGGGCGCCTAACCAACCAGCAACTAGCCTCCTGTCCAGTAAGTGACCATGCTCTGGCAAGCCGTGGCCACCCCAGAGCAGTAAAAAAAGAAGCAACAGCATTTCCTGAGATCTGCGTCATGTTGGAAATTAGAGCACCGATCCAACCAGCAACTAGCCTGCAGCCCTTGTAGTGACCGTGGTCTGGCAAGCAGCAGCCATCCCAAGGCAGTGAAATAAGAAGCAAGAGCATTTCCTGAGATCTGGGCCATTTTGGAACTTAGGGCGCCAAGCCAATCAGCAACTAGCCCTCCATCCGGTAAGTGACCACGCTCTGAGAAGCTGCGGCCATCCCAGAGTGGGGAAATAAGTAGCAGGAGCTTTTCCTGAGATCCACACCATGTTGGAAATTAGGGCGCCAAGCCAATCAGCAATTAGCCTACTGTCCTGTTCAGTGACCATGATCTGGCAAGTTGTGGCCACCCCAGGGTGAGGAAATAAGAAGCAAGAGCATTTTGAGAGATACATGACATGTTGGAACTTAGGGAGTGAGCCAACCAGCAACTAGCCTGCCACCCTGGTAAATGACCGTGGTCTGGCAAGCCATGGCCACCCTAGGGCAGGAAAATAAGAAGCAAGACCGTTTCCTGAGTTTTGCATCATGTAGGAACTTAGGGCACTGAGCGAACCAGCAACTAGTCTGCAGCACCAGTCAGTGACCATTGTCTAGCAAACCGTGGCCACCCCAGGGTGGGTAAATAAGATGTAAGAGCATTTCCTGAGATTCCGGAAATGTTGGAACTTAGGGCACCGAGCCAATGAGCAACTAGCTTGCCACACCATTAAGTGCGGTGGTCTGGCAAGCCGCGGCCACCCCAGCGTGGAGAAATTAGAAGCAAGAGAGTTTCCTGAGATCCGCGCCATGTTCAAACATAGTGCAGCAAGCCAACCAGCAACTAGCCTGCCGCCCGGTATGTGATTATTGTCTGGTAAGCGGCTGCCATCCCAGGGTACGGAAATAATAAGCAAGAGCGTTTCCTGAGATCCGCACCATGTTGGTACTTAGGGCATGGAGCAAAGCAGCAACTAGTCTCCCCACCTGGTAAGTGGTCATGGTCTGGCAAGCCACAGCCATCCCAGGACAGGAAAATAAGAAGCAAGAGGGTTTCCTGAGATGCGCGCCATGTTGGAACTTTGGACACAGAGCCAACCAGCAACTAGCCTGCCACACTGGTGAGTGACTGTGGTCTTGCAAGGCACGGCCACCCCAGGGTGGGGAAATAAGAGGCAAGAACTTTTCCTGAGATCTGTGCCATGTTTGAACTTAGGGCGTCGAGCCATCCAGCAACTAGCATGCTGCTGATGTAAGTAACCAACTTCTGGCAAGCCGCGGCCACGCATGGGCACGAATACAGGAAGCAAGAGCATTTCCTGAGATCAGCACCATGTTGGAACTTAGGTTGCCTAGCCAACCAGCAACTAGCCTGCTGCCCTGATAAGCGAACGTGGTCAGGCAAGCTGCCGCCAGCCCAGGGCACGGAAATAAGCAAGAGCATTTCCTGAGATCTGTGCCATTTTGGAACTTAGGGCACCAAACCAACCCGCAACTAGCATGCGGCCCGGTAAGTGACTATGTTCTGGCAAGCCGCAGCCACCCCAGTGAGGGGCAATAAGATGTAAGAGCATTTCCTGAGATTAGTGCAATGTTGGAACTTAGGGTGCCGTGCCAACCTGCAACAAGCCTGCTGCCCAAGTAACAGACTGACTTCTGGCACTCTGCGGCCACTCCAGGACAGGAAAATAAGAAACAAGAGCGTGTCCTGTAATCCGAATCATTTTGGAACTTAGGGCACTGAGCCAACCAGCAACTAGCCTGCCACACCGTTAAGTGACCGTAGTCTGGCAAGCCGTGGCCACCCCAGTGTGGAGAAACAAGAAGCAAGAGCGTTTCCTGAGATCCATGCCATGTTGGAAATTAGGGTCAAATCCAACCAGCAACTAGTCTGCTGCCCCACTAAGTAACCATTGTCTAGCAAGCCACAGCCACACCATGATGGGAAATAAGTAGCAGGAGTGTTTCCTGAGATCCGTGCCATGTTGGAACTTAGGGGGCTGAGCCAACCAGCAACGAGCCTGCCGCCTTGGTAAGTGAACGTGGTCTGGCAAACCTCTCCCAAAGCAAAATGGGGAAATAAGTAGCAAGAGCATTTCGTGAGATTCGAGCCAAATTGGAATTTAGGGTGGCAAGCCAACATGCAACTAGCCGGTCGCCCCAGTAAGTGACTGTGGTCTGGCAAGCCTCGGCCACCCCAGCATGGGGAAATAAGAAACAAGAGCATTTCCTGAGATCCGCTCCATGTTTGAATTTAGGGTGCTGAGCCAACAAGCAACTAGCCTGCCACCCTGGTAAGTGAACGAGGTCTGGCAAGTCGCGGGCACCCAATGGCAGGCTAATAAGAAGCAAGAGCATTTTGTGAAATATGCGCCATGTTGAAACTTAGTGCACCCAGCCAACCAGCAACTAGTCTGCCACCTTGGTATGTGATGGTGGTCTGGCAAGCCATGGCCACTCCAGGGGGTTGAAATAAGAAGCAAGAGGATTTCCTGAGATCTGAGCCATGTTGGAGCTTAGGGTGCTGAGCCAACCAGTAACTAGCCTGCAGCCCTGGTATGTGAAGGTCGTCTGGCAAGCCTCGGACACCCCAGGGCTGGAAAATAATAAGCAGCAACATTATCTGAGATCCACGTCATGTTGGAACTTAGGGCGTCAAGCCATCCAGCAAATAGCCTGGCACTCTGATAAGTTACTGTTTTCTGGCAAGCTGCAGCAACCTCAGAGATGGAAAACAAAAGCAACAGCATTTCCTGATATCCACTCCATGTTGGAACTGAGGGTGCCGAGCCAACATGCAACTAGCCTGGCTCCCTGGTAAGTGACCACAGTCTGGCAAGCCATGGCCACCCCAGTGCAGAGAAATAAGAAGTAAGAGCATTTCCTGAGATTGGCACCATGTTGGAATTTTGGGCCCTGAGCCAACCAGCAACTAGCCTGCCACACTGGTAAGTGACCATGGTCTGGCAAGTCGCGGTAACCTGAGGGCGGGGAAATAAGAAGCAACAGCATTTCCTGAGAATCGCAGCATGTTGGAACTTAGTGCACCTAGCCAACCAGCAACTAGCCTGCTTCCCTGGTAAGTGACCGTGTTCTGGCAATCCTCGGCCATCCCAATGCAGGGAAATAAGAAGCAACAGAGTTTCCTGATATCCATGCCATGTTGGACATTAGGGCGCTGAGCCAACCAGCAACTAACCTGCCACCCCAGTAAGTGACCGTGGTCTGGCAAGCCAGGACCACCTCAGCGCCTAGAAATAAGAAGCAAGAGCATTTCCTGAGATCGGCGCCATGTTGGAATTTAGGGCGCTGAGCAAAACAGCAACTAGCCTGCGGCCCTGGAAAGTGACTGTGTTCTGGCAAGTCGCGGTGAGCCGAGGGCAGGGAAATAAGAAGCAAGAGTTTTTGCTGAGTTCTACGGCATGTTGGAACTTAGTGCACCCAGCCAACCAGCAACTAGCCTGCCTCCCTGGTATGTGACCATGGTCTGGCAAGCCGCAGCCACCCCAGGGTGGGGAAATAAGAAGCAAAAGCATTTCCTGAGATCTGCACCATGGTGGATCTTAGGGTCCAAGCAAATCAGCAACTAGTCTGCCGCCCCCATAAGTGACCGTGTTCTGGCAAGCCACGGCCACCCCAAGGGGTGGAAATAAGTAGCAAGAGCATTTCCTGAGATCCGCACCATGTTGGAACTTTGTGCCAGGCCCACCAGAAACTAGCCTGCTACACTGGTAAGTGACTGTGGTCACGCAAACTGCAGCCACCCCAGGGAGCAGAAACAAGAAGTAACACCATTTCCTGAGATCCACATTTTGGAACTTATCACGCCGAGCCAACCAGCAACTAGCCTGCCACCCCAGTAAGTAACTGTGTTCTGGCAAACCTCTCCCAAAACAGGGTGGGGAAATAAGAAGCCAGAGCATTTCCTGAGATTCGCACAGTGTTGGCACTTAGGGCATGAAGCCAATGAGCAACTAGCCTGCCACCCTGGAAAGTCACAATGTTCTGGCAAGCTGAAGCCACACCAGGGAAGGAAAATAAGAAACAAGTGCGTTTCCTGAGATCCAAGCCATTTTTGAAATTAGGGCTTCAAGCCAACCAGCAACTGGCCTGCTGCCCTTTTAAGTGACTGTTCTGACAAGACAGGGCCACCCCAGGGCGGGGAAATAAGAAGCAAGTGTGTTTCCTGAGATTCGCGCCATGTTGGAATTTAGGGCGCAGAGCCAACCAGCAACTAGCCTGCTGCCTGCGATGTGATTGTGGCCTGGCAAGCCACGGGCACCCCAGTGCGGGGAAATAAGAAGCAAGAGCTTTTCGAGCCAACCAGCAACTACACGGCTGGTAAGTGACCGTGTTCTGGCAAGTCTCGGCCAGCCCAGGGCGGGGCAGTAAGAAGCAAGAGCATTTTGTGAGATCTGTGCCATGTTGGAACTTAGTGCACCCAGCCAACCAGCAACTAGCCTGCTGCCTTGGTACGTGAACGTGGTCTGGCAAGCAGCGGACACACAAGCAAGGGGAAATAAGAAACAAGAGGGTTTTCTGAGATCTGTGCCATATTGCAATGTAGGGCGCCCAGCCAACCAGTAACTAGCCTGCCGCCCTGGTATTTGCCCAAGGGCTGGCAAGCTGGGGCCAAAGCCGGGCAGGAAAATAAGAAGCAACAGCATTTGCTGAGATACAAGCCATGTTGGAACGTAGGGCACCAAGCCAACCAGCAACTTGCCTGCTGACCTGGCAAGTGACTGTGGTCTGGGAAGGCGCAGCCTACCAAGGGCGGTGAAATAAGAAGCAAGAGCATTTCCTGAGATCCGTGCCATGTTGGAATTTAGGGCCCAAGACAACCAGCCACTACTCTGCCACCCTAGTAAGTGACCATGGTGTGGTAAGCCACAGACACCCCATGGCAGGGAAATAAGTTGCAAGAGCGTTTCCTGAGATCTGCGCCATTTTTGAACTTAGGGTGCCGAGCCAAGCAGCAACTAGCCTGCCGCTCTGGTAAGTGACCATGGTCTGGTGAGCCGGGGCCACCCCATGGAGGGAAAACAAGAAGCAAGAGTGTTTGCTGAGATGTGGACCATGTAGCAACTTAGTGCACCGAGCCAAAGAGCAACTATCCTGCCACCGCGGTAAGTGACCGTGGTCTGACAAGCTGAGGGCAGGGCACAACCCTAGGCAACCCAGGGCAGGGAAATAAGATGTAAGAGCATTTCCTGAGATTCGTACAATGTTGGAACTTAGGGCACTGAGCCAACCTGGAACTAGCCTGCTGCCCTGGTAAGTGATTGTGGTCTGGCAAGCCACGGACACACCAGGGCAGGGAAATAAGAAGCAAGATTGTTTCGTGAGATCCCTGGCATGCTGGAACTTAGGGCACTGAGCCAACTAGCAACTAGCCTGCTGCCCTGGTAATTGACTGTTTTCTTGCAAGGGGTGGCCACAACAGGGAAGGGAAATAAGAAACAAGAGTGTTTCCTGAGATCCGCACCATGCTGGAACTTAGGGCGCTGAGCCAACCAGCAACTAGCTTGCTGCCGTGGTATGTGACCATGGTCTTCCAAGCCACGGCCAGCCCAGGGCATGGAAATAAGCAAGAGCATTTCCTGAGACCACACCAATTTGGAACTTAGGGCACCGAAGCAACCAGCAACTAGCCTAACACCCAGTAAGTGACTGGGTTCTGGCTAGCCGTAGCCAACCCAGTGCGGGGCATTTAGACCTAAGAGAATTTCCTGAGATTCATGCAATGTTGGAACATAGGGTGCCTAGCCAACCAGCAGCAAGCCTGCTGCCCAAGTAAGTGACCGACTTCTGGCAATCCATGGCCACCCCAGCACGTGAAAATAAGAAGCAAGAGCGTTTCCTGTGATCCGCACCATTTTGGAACTTAGGGCACCCAGCCAAGCAGCAAATAGCCGGCCACCCCATTAAGTGACAGTGGTCTGGCAAGCCGCAGCCTACCCAGGGCAGTGAAATAAGAAGCAAGAACATTTCCTGAGATCCGTGCCATGTTAGAACTTAGGGACCAAGCCAACCAGCACCTAGGCTGCCGCCCTAGTAAGTGACCAGGGTCTGGTAAGCCACGGACACCACAGAGCAGGGAAATAAGTAGCAAGAGCATTTCCTAAGATATTCACCATTTTGGAACTTTGGGCACCGAGCCAACCAGCAACTAGCCTGCCACACTTTTAAGTGACTGTGTTCTTGCAAGACACGGCCACCCTAGGGTGGGTAAATGAGTTGCAAGAGCGTTTCCTGAGATCTGTGCCATGTTGTAACCTAGGGCGCTGAGCCAAGCAGCAACTAGCCTGCCACCCTGGTAAGTGACCATGGTCTGACAAGCCCCGTTCATTCCAGAGTAGGGAAATAAGAAGCATGAGCCACCCCAGCGTGGGAAAACAAGAAGCAAGAGCATTTCCTGAGATACGCATCATGTAGCAACTTAGGGCACCGAGCCAACTAGCAACTAGCCTGCCGCCCCAGTATGTGACCATGGTCTAACAAGCTGCAGCCACGCCAGGGTGTCGAAATAAGATGTAAGAGCATTTCCTGAGATTCCTGCAATGTTGGAACTTAGGGCGCCGAGTGAACCGGCAACTACCCTGCTGCCCAAGTAAGTGACCGACTTCCGTCAAGCCGAGGCCACGCCATGGGGGAAAAATAAGAAGCAAGAGCATTTCCTGAGATCCGCGCCATGCTGGAACTTAGGGCACTGAGCCAACCAGCAACCAGCCTGCTGCCCTAGTAAGTGACTGTGTTCTCCCAAGCAGCAGCCACCCCAGGGTGGGGAAATGAGTAGCAAGAGCATTTCTTGAGAAACGTGCCATGTTGGAACTTAGGAAACTGAGACAACCAGCAAGCAGCCTGACGCCCTGCCATGTGACTGTGGTCTGGCAAGCTGCGGCCACCCATGTTGGGGAAATAAGAAGCAAGAACTTTTTGTGAGATCCGCGCCATGCTGGAACTTAGGGTGCTGAACCAACCAGCATCTAGCCTGCCAGCCTGGTAAGTGATTGTGGTGCCTCAATCTGCAGCCACCCCAGCGCAGGGAAATAAGAAGCAAGAGCATTTCCTGAGATCCACGCCAGGCTGGAACTTACGGCACTGAGCCAATGAGCAACTAGCCTGGCACTGTGGTAAGTTACTGTGGTCTGGCAAGCCATGGCCACTGAAGCAGGAGGAAACAAAAAGCAAGAAGGTTTCCTGAGATCCATGCCACGTTGGAACCTAGGGTGCTGAGCCAACCAGAACTAGCCTGCCACCGTGTAATGTAACTGTGGTCTGGCAAGCTGTGGCCACCCCAGAAAGGAGAAATAAGAATCAAGAGCATTTCATGGAATCCACACAATCCTGGAACCTAGGGTGCTGAGCCAACCAGGAACTAGCCTGCCGCCCTGGTAAATGATTGCTGTCTGGCAATCAGTGACCACACAAGGACAGGGAAATAAGAAGCAAGATTGTTTCCTGAGAGTGCTGCCATGATGAAACTTAGGGCACTGAGCCAACTAGCAACTACCCTGCTGCCCTGGGAATTGACTTTTCTTGCAAGGGGTGGCCACAACAGGGAAGGGAAATAGGAAACAAGAGTGTTTCCTGAGATCCACGCCATGCTGGAACTTAGGGCGCTGAGCCAACCAGCAACTAGCCTGACACCCTGTTAAGTGACCATGGTATGGCAAGCTGCGGCCACCCCAGGGCAGGTACATAAGAAGCAGGAGGGTTTCCTGAAATCCATGCCATGTTGGAACCTAGGGCCTGAGCCAACCAGCAACTAGTCTGCCAGCCTGGTTAGTGACCAGGATCTGGCAAGCCACGGCCTCCCCACAGCGGGCAAATAAGTAGCAAGAGTGTTTCCTAAAATCCGTGCTACATTGGAACTGGCCGCTGAGCCAACCAGCAACTAGTCTGCCACACTGGCAAGTGACTGTGGTCTGACAAGCCTCGACCACCCCATGGCAGGGAAATAAGGGGCAAGAGCGTTTCCTGAGATCCGTGCCATTTTTAAATTTAGGGTGTCGAGTCATCCAGCAATTAGCCTGCCACCCTGCTAAGTGACCATGTTCTGTCAAGCAGCAGCAACCCCAGTGTCTGGAAACAAGAAGCAACACGTTTCCTGAGATCCAAGCCACTTTGGAACTTAGGGTGCCGAGCCAACGAGCAACTAGCCCACCACCCCGGTAAGTTACCGTGGTGTGGCCAACCACCGCCACACCAGCATGGAAAAATAAGAAGCAAGAGGGTTTCCTGAGATGCGCACCATTTTGGAAATTAGGGCGCCGAGCCAACGAGCAACTAGCCTGCCACCCTGGTAAGTGACCATGTTCTGGCAAGCTGCACCCTCACCAGGGTGCTGAAATAAGAAGCAAGAGCATTTCCTGAGGTCCGTGCCATGTCGGAACTTAGGACCCAAGCCAACCAGCAACTAGTATGCCACCCCAGTAAGAGACCATGGTCTGTCAAGCCACTGCCACCCCAGGGGGGGAATAAGTGGCAAGAGCATTTACTGAGATCAGCGCCATGTTGGAACTTTGGGCACCGAGCCAACTAGCAACTAGCCTGCCACACTGGCAAGTGACTGTGGTCTTGCAAGCCATGGCTACCCCAGGGCGGGTAAATAACTGGCAAAAGTGTTTCCTGAGATCTGCCCCATGTTGGAACTTAGGGCGTCAAGGCATCCAGCAACTAGCCTGCCACATTGGGAAGATACTGGGGTCTGGCAAGCCGTGGCCACCTCAGAGTGGGAAAATAAGAAGCAAGAGCTTTTCCTGAGATGGGCGCCATTTTGAAATTAGGGCGTTGAGCCAACCAGCAACTAGCATGGACCCTGGTAAATGACTGTGGTCTGGCAAGCCACGGCCACACAAGGGCAGGAAAATAAGAAGCAAGTGCGTTTCCTGAGATCCACAATATGTAGGAACCTAGGTCACCGAGCCAACCAGCAACCTGCCTCCCTGGGAAGTCACCACTGTCTGGCAAGATGTGGCGAACCAAAGGAGGGGAAATAAGAAGCAAGAGAGTTTCCAGATATCTGCGCCATGTTGGAACTTAAGGTGCGGACCCAACCAGCAACTAAACTGCCACCCAGCAAGTGACCATTGTTTGACAGGTCGCGGCCACGCCAGGGCAGGGAAATAGGAAGCAAGAGTGTTTCATGAGAACCGCGTTATGTTGGAACTTAGGGCACCGAGGCAACCAGCAAATAGCCTGTCGCCCTGGTAAGTGACCATGGTCTGGCAAGCCGAGGCCATCCCAGGATGGGGAAATAAGAAGCAAGAGCATTTCCTGAGATTCATGCCATTTTGGAATTTAGGTCTCCGAGCCAATCAGCAACTAGCTTGCTGCCCTGGTATGTGATTGTGGCCTGGCAAGCCCAGGCACCCCAGTGCGGAGAAATAAGAACCAAGAGCTTTTCGAGCCAACCAGCAACGACCCTGCTGCCCTGGTAAGTGACCGTGTTCTGGCAAGTCTCGGCCAGCCCAGGGCAGGGCAGTAAGAAGCAAGAGCATTTTGTGAGATCTGTGCCATGTTGGAACTTAGTGCACCCAGCCAACCAACAGCTAGCCTGCTGCCTTGGTACGTGACCGTGGTCTGGCAAGCCACCGACACACAAGCAAGGGGAAATAAGAAGCAAGAGGGTTTTCTGAGATCCGTGCCATATTGGAACATAGAGTGCCCAGCCAACCAGTAACTAGCCTGCCGCCCTGGCATTTGCCCATGGTCTGGCAAGCTGGGGCCAACACCGGGCAGGAAAATAAGAAGCAACAGCGTTTGCTGAGATAGAAGCCATGTTGGAACTTAGGGCGCCAAGCCAACCAGCACCTTGCCTGCAGCCCTGGTAAGTGACCACGGTCTGGTGAGCCGGGGCCACCCCACCGAGGGAAAACAAGAAGCAAGAGCATTTGCTGAGATGTGGACCATGTAGCAACTTAGGGCACCGAGCCAAAGAGCAACTATCCTGCTGCCCCGGTAAGTCACCATGGTCTGACAAGCTGAGGGGAACCCAGGGCGGGGGAATAAGACATAAGAGCATTTCCTGAGATTAGTACAATGTTGGAACTTAGGGCACTGAGCCAACCAGGAACTAGCCTGCTGCCCTGGTAAGTGATTGTGGTCTGGCAAGCCACGGCCACACCAGGGCAGGGAAATAAGAAGCAAGATTGTTTTGTGAGATCCCTGGCATGCTGGAACTTAGGGCACTGAGCCAACTAGCAACTAGCCTGCTGCCCTGGTAATTGACTGCAAGGGGTGGCCACAACAGGGAAAGGAAATAAGAAACAAGAGTGTTTCCTGAGATCCGCACCATGCTGGAACTTAGGGCGCTGAGCCAACCAGCAACTAGCTTGCTGCCGTGGTATGTGACCATGGTCTGCCAAGCCACGGCCAGCCCGGGGCACTGAAATAAGCAAGAGCATTTCCTGAGACCATGCCATTTTGGAACTTAGGGTGCCGATCCAAACAGCAACTAGCCCGCCACCCTGGTAAGTTACTGTGGTCTGGCAAACCACGGACACCCCAGCATTGAAAAATAAGGAGTAAGAGGGTTTTCTGAGATGTGTGCCATTTTGGAAATTAGTGTGCCGAGCCAACGAGCAACTAGCCTGCCACGGTCACTTGACCGTGTTCTGGCAAGCCGCATCCTCACCAGGGTGCTGAAATAAGAAGCAAGAGCATTTCCTGAGGTCCGTGCCATGTTGGAACTTAGGGCCCAAGCAAACCAGCAACTAGTATGCCGCCCCAGTAAGAGACCATGGTCTGTCAGGCGTGACGCCATGTTTTGACCCCCCCGCGGGACATGGGATTTTTTATAAAGGGCGTGAGGCCTCCTTTTGACGCCCCGCCAGATTCGGGATTTTTTTCACAAGCATAACGGCTCTTTTTGACCCCCCGCGGGACGCGGGATTTTTTTTAAAAGGCGTGACACCATGTTTTGACCCCCCATGGGATGCGGGATATTTTTTAAAACGCGTGATGCCTCGTTTTGACAACCCGCAGGACGCTGGATATTTTTCACACGCGTGACGCCTCATTTTGACCACCCGCGGGACGCGAGAAATTTTTTAAAGGGCGTGATGCCTCGTTTTGATGCCCCACGGGACACAGAAATTTTTTCACACGCGTGACGCCTCGTTTTGTCCACCTGCGGGACGCGGGATTTTTTTTAAAGGCATGATGCCTCGTTTTGAACCCCGCAGGATGTGGGATATTTTTCAAACGCGTGACACCTCGTTTTGACCACCCACGGGACCCGCAATTTTTTTTAAAAGACGTGACGCCACATTTTGACCCCCCCGCGGGATGCTGGATTTTTTTTAAAAGGCATGATGCCTCGATTTGACCCCCAGCGGGATGCGGGATTTTTTTTTCACATGCGTGACACCTCGTTTTGTCCCCCCGCGGGACGCAGGATTTTTCTTAAAAGGCGTGACACCTCATTATAACCCCTCACGGGACACGGGATTTTTTTTAAAAGGTGTGACGCCTCGTTTTGACCCACCGCGGGATGTGGGACTTTTTAAAAAGGCGTGACGCCTCTTTTTGACCACCCGCGGGACGCGGGATTATTTTTAAAAGGCATGACACCTCGTTTTAACCCCCCGCAGGACACGGGATATTTTCACACGCGTGACGCCTCATTTTGACCACCGGCGGGACGCGTGATATTTTTTAAAAGGCGTGATGCCTCGTTTTGACAACCCGCGGGACGTGGGATTTTTTTTTAAATGCGTGACGCTTCCTTTTGACCCCCCCACTGGACACGGGATTTTTTTTAAAAGGCATGACTCCTTGTTTTGAACCCCCCGTGGGACGCGGGATTTTTTTTTAAAGGCATGACACCTCGTTTTCACCACCCACGGGATGCGGGATTTTTTTAAAAGGTGTGACACCTCGTTTTGACCACCCGTGGGATGCGAGATTTTTTTTTAAAGGCATGATTGCTCCTTTTGACCCCACATGGTACGCGGGATTTTTTTCACACGCGTGACGCCTCGTTTTGACCACCCGCGGGACGCGGGATTTTTTTTTAAGGCATGATGCCTCGTTTTGAATCCCGCAGGACGTGGGATATTTTTTACATACATGACACTTCATTTTGACCACCAGCAGGACGTGGGATATTTTTTAAAAGGCGTAACGCATCGTTTTGACCACCCGCGGGATGCGGGATTATTTTTTAAAGGCGTGACGCCTCATTTTGACCCCCCGCAGGATGCGGGATTTTTTTCAAACATGTGATGCCTCATTTTGATCACCCGTGGGATGCCGGATTTTTTTAAAAGGCGTGATGCCTCGTTTTGAACCCCTGCAGGACGTGGGATTTTTTTCCCACGCGGGACGCCTCGTTTTGACAATCCGCGGGATGCGGGATTTTTTTTTTAAAGGCGTGACGCCTCGTTTTCACCCCCCGCGGGTTGCGGGATTTTTTTCACACGCGTGACGCCTCCTTTTGACCCCCCGCATGACGCGAGATATTTTTCACATGCGTGACGCCTCATTTTGACCACCCGCGGGACGCGAGATTTTTTTTTAAAGGCATGATTCCTCCTTTTGACCCCACATGGTACGCGGGATTTTTTTCACACGCGTGACGCCTCGTTTTGACCACCCGCGGGACGCGGGATTTTTTTTAAAGGCATGATGCCTCGTTTTGAATCCCGCAGGACGTGGGATATTTTTTACATACGTGACCCCTCATTTTGACCACCAGCAGGACGTGGGATATTTTTTAAAAGGCGTAACGCATCGTTTTGACCACCCGCGGAATGCAGGATTTTTTTTTAAAGGCGTGACGCCTCATTTTGACCCCCTGCAGGATGCGGGATTTTTTTAAAAAGGCGTGACACCTCGTTTTGACCACCCGTGGGATGCGGGATTTTTTTACACGTGTGATATCTCATTTTGACCACCTGCTAGACGCGGGATATTTTTAAAAGGCGTGACGCCCTGTTTTGTCCCCCTCTGCGGGACGCGGGATTTTTTTTAAAAAGGCATGACGCCTCATTTTGACCCAACTGGGGGATGCTGAATTTTTTTTAAAAGGCGTGATGCCTTGTTTTGACACCCCACGTGACGCGGGATTTTTTTTCACATGTGTGACGCCTCGTTTTGTCCCCCCGCGGGACGCAGAATTTTTCTTAAAAGGCATGACGCCTCATTTTAACCCCTCACGGGACGCGGGATTTTTCTTAAAAGGCATGACGCCTCGTTTTTACCACCCGTGGGACGCGGGATTCTTTTTTAAATGGCGTAACACCTCCTTTTGACCCCCTGCTGGATGCGGGATTTTTTTCACACACGTGAAGCTTCGTTTTGCCCCCCGCCCGCAGGACGTGAGATTTTTTTCACATGCACGACGCCTCGTTTTGACTCCGCGGGACGCGGGTTCTTTTTAAAAGGCGTGATGCCTCGTTTTGAGCCCCCGCGGGACGCGGGATTATTTTTAAAAGTGTGACTCCTCGTTTTAACCACCCGTGGGACACGAGATTTTTTTATAAAGGCGTGACGCCTCGTTTTGAAACCCCCGTGGGACGCGGGATATTTTTCACATGCGTGATGCCTCGTTTTAACCACCCGCGGGACGCGGGATTTTTTTAAAAGGCATGACGCCTCGTTTTGACCCCCCCGCGAGACGTGGGATTTTTTTAAATGGCGTGACGCCTCCTTTTGACCCCCCGCCAGACGCGGGATTTTTTTCACATGCGTGACGCCACATTTTGACCACCCGCGGGACGCAAGAATTTTTTTAAAAGGCGTGATGCCTCGTTTTGTCCGCCCGCGGGACGCGGGATTTTTTTCACACGTGTGACGCCTTGCTTTGACCACCAGCGGGATGCAGGATATTTTTTAAAAGGCGTCACGCCTCGTTTTGAGCCCCCGCGAGACATGGAATTTTTTTCACACACCTGACGCCTCGTTTTGACCACCTGCAAGATGCGGGATTTGTTTTAAAAGGCGTGACGCCTTGTTTTGATGCCCCGCGGGACGCGGGATTTTTTTCACATGCGTGACGACTCGTTTTGAAAACCCGCGGGATGCCGGATTTTTTTTAAAAGGCGTGACACCTCGTTTAGATCCCCCGCCGGACGCAGGATTTTTTAAAGGGCGTGACACCTCGTTTTGACCCTCCCCAGGACGCGTGATTTTTTTAAAAGGCGTGACGCTTCATTTTGACCCCCGCGGGACGCGGGTTTTTTTTTTTTTTTTTACATGTATGACACCTCATTTTGTCCACCCGCCGCACGCGGAAATCTTTTAAAAGGTGTGACACCTCGTTTTGACCCTGCGCGGGATGTGGGACTTTTTGTAAAAGGCGTGATGCCTCATTTTGAACCCTGGCGGGACGCGAGATTTTTTTCACATGCCTGAGGCGTCGTTTTGACCACCGGTGGGGCGCGAGATATTTTTTAAAAGGCATGATGCCTCGTTTTGACCCCCTGCGGGACGCGGGATTTTTTCACATGTGTGACGCCTTATTTTGACCACCCAAGGGACGCAGAATTTTTTTTAAAAGGGGTGAAGCCTTGCTTTGACCCCCCACAGGACGCCGGATTTTTTTAAACGGCGTGACACCACGTTTTGACCCCCCGCGGGAGGCGTGATTTTTTTTAAAAGACGTGACGCCTCGTTTTGACCGCCTGTGGGACGCGGGGGTTTTTTTACACACGTTACTCCTCGTTTTGACCCCACGCGGGATGCGGGATTTTTTTTAAAAGGTGTGATGCCTCGTTTTGACCCCCTGCGGGACCTGGGATTTTTTTAAAAGGCGTGACACCTCGTTTTGACCCCCTGCGGGACCTGGGATTTTTTTAAAAGGCGTGACACCTCGTTTTGACCCCCTGCGGGACCTGGGATTTTTTTAAAAGGCGTGACGCCTCGTTTTGACCCCCCGCGGAATACGGGATTTTTTTTAAAAGGCTTGAAGCCTCGTTTTCACCCCCCGCGGGACGCGGGATATTTTTAAAAGGCGTGAAGCCTCGTTTTGTCCACCCGTGGGACGTGGGATTTTTTTTTAAAGATGTGATGCCTCGTTTTGACCCCCCGCGGGACGCGGGATTTTTTTTAAAGGCGTGATGAAAATTCTATGGGATTCAAGCAGTTGCTTTTAACTTCTAGAAAAACTTTTTTTCCTTTAATCCTTTTTCATCATAAAATATTTACTTCTATTCAAAATTTAAACAAGTATACATATAAGGACTGTATGAGTCAAAAGATGATGTTTTAGTTATAATTATTGCTTAGAGAAAAACATCAGTTGAATAAGTTGTCATTTATACACAAGAGCTATAGCAAATGCCCCTCAGGGCATTTTCTAACTTTGAGAATTTCAAATCTTCTCCTGTACAGCAGAAAGCATGAACATTATTTTCTTTGCCATCACCATTTTATGCTTGACCTAACCAAATTGACAGTGAATGAAGAAACAGGTATTTCTACTAAGAGTTTATACTTTTTGGCTTCCCTGCTCAGAGGCCAGTGGAAGGGTTTGCCTTACATATATTGAGCAGGAGCTGACCAGAGATAGCAGCAGATTCCTCCAAATTGGTTGCAGAAGGAAGAGTTAATATTAATATAATTGCCTCAATACTATGCTTATGGGTGCTCTGATTACCATTTAAAAAATCCCCATATTGTCACCTCCATTAGAACTTAGAAAAGTTGGGAGAGAATCAGTTCAAAAGCCAGATCCTAAGGTAAAGGTGTAAATGGCAATGAATGGCATTTCATTTCTCTGGCATTATAGTTGAGTTCCAAGGATAGTTCAGGAAGACACATTAGTGGAATAATTTGTGGTCTGATTTCAACAGCATAACCAGTTGTTTCACTTGATAGGGACAAAAGACTGTAAAACTGTCCCATTTTTGAAAATCACTAGAGAAACTTCACTAAATATAAGAAGTTGTAGACAGTTACTCTACAAGAGAAAAGTAATGGATTTAGAACCACTGAAGAACCTAGGGTTTCAATTACTTGCTATATGTCACCAACTGAAGAAACATTTTCCATTCTATTATATAAGTTACTTTCCAGTTCCTCCAACTGCAAAATGGACAGAGTGACATTTTCAGCAAAAGGTTTTTTCCCCTTAAGGTGTTGAATAAGATGACATATAGGAAGTACTTCACCTAAGGATGACATTTAGGGATTATTGACTACATGCCATGTAAATCAAGCAAGATGGAAGAGAATCTTTTTAGAAGGTCATGATTTTTCTAGCCCCAATATATTTATTTTCTCCTCTAAGCATCACTTCATCTCCCATTATGAACAAGAAGAAATCCAAACTTGAATTTATTCTGACAGTGCTGGTTTTTCCTAAAGAGCAGAGGTGGTTCCTGCTATTGTAACTATCAAGAAGTGGGGGAGTATAAATACAATGAAGATTTCTATGTTTGCAAAAGGAAGTAAGGATAATACAGGCAGAGCCCCTAGAGAGTGAGCCCTGTCAGGTGCTCTGTGGGGATCAATTTACCACCAGCAGCAAAACAGCAGGAGACTGCTGCATGCTGATGCTTCCTTCCTCTGGGGCCTATCTCCTCTGGAGGCCCTTGTTACTTCCTTCTTGTTTTCTATTAGAGTAGAAACTATTATCTTTTCCATCCCCAAGCTTCTCAGGAATGACATGAGATATACATAATCAGCCTCCAAGTGCACTTAGAGCACCTACCAGATGTCTGAGGAAAATTCTGCCAAAGAAACACATGGTGTAGTGACTGCCATGCTGGAAGCTATTCCTAGATCTTTAGTGTGTTTCATCAGTTATGAATTTGGGGAACAGGGCCAGAATGGAGAGATAGGTTGAAGGTGTGATGAGACCTCAGTTGTAGTGTTGTATAGCTATAGCAAGAATCCTTTCCCCAGGGCATTCTTACAAATTTTCTCTCCCTTGTTTGGGATTGGAGCCTGAGAATCTGAATCAGTTCCTGTAATGGCATATTCCCATTGTTGAAGTCAGAAATTAGATCCTTTTTTGGCTGTACCACTGGAGATTGGGCTTTAAGGTTTGCCCATTCCTGGTACAAGTACAAATCTTCTAGCAAAATTCATTTGAAATCCCTTTGTTTGTAGATATGGAAGGTATTTCATCTCAAGAACTGGTCCATTTTACTTTCTTGTTTCATCAGGCTTGATATCTCCTCTGTCCACAGTATAGAACCCAAAATTGCCCAACAAGGATCCCTGAAACTCAGAAGATATAAAAATGCTGAATGGACCAACAACAATGAAACAGGCATTAATAAAGACTGTACAACTAAGAATGACCCAGAAACTAATGTTTTCACTGTTGAATTACATCAAAAATTCAGAAATAAACTAATGACAGTACTCCCCAAATTCTTCATGAAATTGAAAGTGAAGAAATTCATTTCCTCAAGCAAAAATTACCCAAATGCCAAAACAAAAAAAAAAAGACTGAACAACAGCAACAAAAACTACAAGCCAATATTCTTAATGAATTTATGAAAAATTCTCAACTAGATGGTTTCAAGAAGAATGTAACAAATCATTTGAAAGACAGCACATCATGAACTTCAATTTTGGGATGTAAAAATGGTACGATATATGTAAATTTAATGAATGTAATGCATCTCATAGTCAGAAAAAGAACAAAAATACATGCTTATCTCAATGGAACCAGAAAAAGCTTTTGACACAACACAACATCTATTCATGATAAAAATTCTTCCAAAAACAGGAGGAACTTACTTCAAACTGATAAAAGTCATTTATGACAAATCCACAATGTACATAATACCAAATGAAGAAAACTGAAAGTATTCCCTCTAAAATCAGGAAAAAGATTAGGTGTCCACTCTCACTCCCACTGTTTGACAGAGTACTCAAAACTTTAGGTGGGGAAATTAGGCAATAGAAGAAAATTAAAGAAACTGAATAGGAAAGGAAGAAGGCAAAGCATGTTATTTGGAGATAACATGATTGTTTACATGAAGGATCCCAGAAACTCCACAGAACACTCTTAGAACAAATTTAGCAAAATAGCCAGATCCAAAAACAATACGCAAAAATCAATAACATCCTTTTACACAAATAATAAGAAAGAAATTAGTAAAGGAATCCCATTTAGGGAGCCTCAAAAAAGTTAAACACATAAGAATTAATCTAACCAAAGAGATTAAATTCTTCAATAATGAAAACTGTAGCACTCTTTTTAAAAAGATGTTATAGAAGACATTGGAAAATTGGGAGATATCTTCTGCTCCTAAATAGGTATATCAGTATGTCAAACCAGACTTTCAAAAATGATACATAGATTTAGTGAAATTCCACACCAAATACCAACATCTTTATTTCAAGAATAAAAATAATCCTGGAAATAGATCAACAAGAATAAAGCCCTCCCTGTGAATCAATGCCATGCATAGGCCATTGGGGGACAGCTAGGCACTAGCCTTTTCCCATGAATCAGTGCCATTCGTGGACTGTGGGGGTAGAAAACAAGAAAGTAACAAGAACCAAGCCTTCCTTGAAAATTGGTGCCATGCATGGGTTGCTGCGGGGATAGTCAGACACCAGCATTTTCCTGTGAGTCATTGCCATTCTCAGGCTGTGGAGGAAGAGAACAAGAAGTCACCAAGAAGCAAGCCCTCCCTGCGAATCAGTGTCATGCACAGGCCCTTAAGGATGTGGGTGGGAAACAAGTGTTGTGACACAGTACTTCAAAACATCCCCTTCCAGGGTGTAGGCTGGGAAACAAGAAGAATCAACACCTCCACACACACCACAAGCAATAGGCTGATCTGGAGAAACACAGGCTATGCTGATAGCTATTGAGGTAAAATGCAATTTAATATTTGTAGTGTTTAGTGTTTCACTGACTTTGTAGGTCTAAATCCAGTAGTCTGATCATCTATTCAGAGGACAATAATACACAATATAGCATCGATGGGGGATGTCTTTCTGAAGGTGGTAGCCATTGTTAATTTTGTATTGTCTTGTTTTGAAGTCCTGTATCATTTTCATTGTTTTGTTGGGTTGAGTTTTATTCTGTTTTATTTTGTTTTATTTTAATATATTCAATGATCTGGGCAGCTATTTCAAAGAAAACAAGATATATTATGGTAGCCATTTTGAATTTACTATTATCTTGTTTATTACACTCATTGTTTTGTTTTTATTGGTTTTATTCTGTTCTGTTTTGTTTGATTTTTATTATGTCTGATGATATCTGTGGGTATTTTGAACACAAGATACATTATGGTAACCATTGGTGATTTCCTACTGTTTTGAAGTACTGTGTCACAAACACTGGTTTGTTTTGATTGACTTTATTCTATTTAGTTTACTTGGTTTTATTCTCTTTAGAATAAAAGCTAAAGAAATCCTGAAACTATATAGTAACAGAAGAGATCCAGAATGACCAAAGAGATACTGAACAAAAAGAACAAAGTGGGAGGCATTACAACCCTATATTTCAAGTTATGCTACAAAGTTGGAGTAATAAAAATAACATATTACTTGATCAACAACAGAAATGCAACACAATGGAATAGAATATAAGGTACAGAAGCAACAAATACACCACTATCCATCTAATCTTTGACAAAGGGACTAAACATGAGTGGGAGAAAATCAACTTTTTATGAGTAGTGTTAGGAAAACTATCATATGTGAAGAAAATCCACATTAAAGTTACATCCGTATCTCTCACACTATAATTTCTCACACTGTAATTTTAATTACACCCATATCTCTCACACTATAATACAATAAATTCAAGATGGAAGAAGGACTTAGATATATAAGCATAAACAACTATCAAAGGAATATTCATAGTCAAAAATTCATTGACAGAACCCCAATTCCACAAGAAATAATGCCAAGAATCAACAAATAAGATCACAAATAAAATTTAAAAGCTTCTTCAATGTAAAGGAAACAACCAAATGTGATAACCTACAGAGAGGGAGATTTTTTACCAGCTACTCCTAAGAGGACTACTATCTACAATACATAAAGAAGTTAAAAAATTAGACTCCCAAAACAAAAGACCTAATCAAAATGTGGGAAAATGAAATAAATAGACAAGTATTTCTCAAAAGAAGTACAAATGGTCAGTAAATACACGAAATAATGTTTAGCATCTTCACATTTTAGAAATACAAGTCAGAGAACCCTGCCACCATGGGATCAGCAGAAGCACCTCCCCCTCTAGCCTGGAGACCCCTGAGGCTGTAGGAACATTGACAAAACTTCAACCTCCACCCTGGAAACTCTTGCAGCTGCAGGATTATTGGCAGCACCTCCCACTCTACCCTAGAGACCTCTGCAGCCTTGGGATCATTGGCAGCACCTCCCCCTCTACCCCAGAGACCTCTGCAGCTGTGAGATCCTCAGCAGCATCTCCTTTTCCATCCCAGTGACCCCTGCAGCCATCAGATTGTAGGCATCATCTACTCCTCCACCCGGAAACCTCTGCAGCTATGGATTGTCAGTGACCTCTGCAGCAGGCTGATCAGCAGCAGCACAGCCCCCTTCACCCCAGAGAACTTGGTAGTGGCAGGATCATTGGTTGCCACTCAGCCTCCACTCTGGAGACCTCTAGACCAAGGGAGCATTGGTCACCACTCCCCCTCACCCAAGAGACCTCAGCAGCCCATAGCCAATCAGTGGCTGTCCACCACTTGAAGAACCCTGGTGGGCTGCTGGAAGGTTTGGCAGCACCTCACCCACACAGAGGACCTCATCAGGCCTATGACACTATGGTGAGTTTCTCCCTCAAATAGAGGACCTTAATGGGTCAACAGGAGCAGTGGCAAACCCTCCCTGCCAGCTATAGGAGTTTGGTGAGTCCAGCAAGAGTGTAGGTATGTCCTTCTTTCATATAGAGAACACTGGGTGGGTTGAGGAGAGCGCCAACAAGGTCTTCTTCAACTCAGAAGAACTTGACAGGGCATAGGAGATCCCCAGTGACACAGTAGGGTCCCAGCTGAGGTGTACAATATAGCCAGGTAAACCTGGAAGCCTAGAACAGTCTAAAGCCACAATAATAATAGTAGCTAAGGGTTGGCTTACATCAATATTCCTAGGCCAGTCAGCCTAAGGAGAATATAAGACTCACTCAACAAGTCATGCAGGAGGAATTTGGATGACTGGTTCCTCCCCTTCATTGTGAGACCCAGCAATTGTTCAAACAATACCCATATAGTAGGTCCTTAAGACACAAATGATTGAGCCTGGTGGGATTCAAAAGACCAAAATATTAACCAAAGTGGTGAAAATGACAAAATGAAAAAGCAAAATGTAATCTCAAATGTCCAGTCCATCAGGAACAAACACAGGAGACATTGAAATAGAAGTCATACACCTGAAATCTCTGAAAAGATAGCAACAGGAATAAAGTAACAAATCCATGAGGCTAATAGAGGAAATCAGATTAGAAATAATCTCTCAGATAAAGAAAGAAATGACAACCTTAATGAAGGAGTTGCTTAGCATAGCTAGAGAAGACATAAGCATAAACGACAGGAGCATGGGAAAATGATGGAAACCTTGAATGAATAATTGAGGAAAGAAATAGAATATATGAAACAAATTAAAAGAGATATTCAGGTGAAACCATTTGAATGAAGCTGAGGACAGATTTTTGGACCTCAGATCAATGACAGATTAATGGCTAGTGACCATGAAAGGAAAAAATTTTTTAAATAACGAGTATAAAATAACAATTGAACAGCTTCAAGATTATGTAAAGAGAAATAATATAAGATTGATAGGCATCAATTAAAATTCAGGAGTCAATGCAAATGACATAAAAACACTATTCTCAGAACAACAGAAAATTTGCCAAGTATGAGAAAAGAATCAGATGTTCAGATCAATGAGTCATATAGAATACCAAAAAGTCACAACCAACATAAATCTACACCCAGACATATAATAGTTAAGATCCCAGACATGCAGCATAAAAACAGAATATTAAAAGCTGTTAGAGAAAAGACACAGCTCACCTATTAAGGAAAACCCATTAGAATGATGGTAGAGTTGTCAGCACAAACCCTCAAGTCAAAAAGAGCTTGCAATGAAGTATTTCAAGCCCTGAAAGAAAACAACTTTAAACCCAGATTCATGTACCCTGCAAAACTTTGTTTCAAAATTGATAGAGAAATATGATACTTCCATCATAAAGAACAACTGAAGAAATTCATGTCTACCAAGCCAACCATAGAAAGAATACTGAAAAATGTATAGAGAGAGACAAAAATGACTACAATTCTCAGAACAATAGAAAGAAACTACCAGACAGGGCAAGCAATTAAACAAGGGGAAAGAGCAGGAAACCAACAACAGGAAAATAAAATGACATAGAAACACCAGGATATATCAGTTATATCCATCAGTGTAAATAGCCTAAATTCACCAATTAAAAGAAACAGATTGACAGAATAGATCAGGAAACAGAATCTAACAATAGGCTGCATACAAGAAATACATCTGACTCAAAAGGAAACTCCTAGACTAAATGTCAAAGGATGGAAAATAATATTTCATGTGACAGGAACTCAGAAAAAAGCAGGGATAGCTATTCTGTTTTTAGACAATGTGAGATTCAAGCCAAAAATGATCAATAGAGATTTTAAAAGGTCACTACATACTTGTTAGGGGAAAAATTCAAGAAAAAGAACTAACAATCATAAATATATATGCACTAAATACAGGAGCACTCAACTATAGAAGACAAATACTAATAGATATGAACAACCAAATATACAACAACACAACTGTAACAAAGAACTGTAATGCCCAAAGTTCTGTAAATGTCTGTAAATGTCCCAAAGAGCTAGATCAACTGGAAAGAAATTTGGTAAAGAAATAACAGAGCTGAATCAAACCTGTGAACAAATGGACTTAGTAGATGTTTACAGAGTGTTCCACCCAACAACATCACAATACAGCCAGGGATTTAGCTGTATTTAGCAGCATAAGTGCCTGCCCGGGCAAGTGCAAGATCATGAGTTAGATCCCCGGTGTCCCCCTGCCCCAAATCACAATACACTGTTTTCTCAGCTGAACATGGGACATTCTCTAAAATAGACCATATACTAGCCCATAGGACATGCTTCAATTAATGTAAAAGGATTGAAATTATCCCATGCACATTATCTGATCAGAGTGAACTGAAATTGGAAATTGTTGGCAAAAGAAACTGCAAAACCTACATAAACACATTTAAACACCCTTCAACAACCAATGACTTACAGATGAAATTAAAGAAGTTAAACAATACATAAAATTCAATGAAAATGCAGATACAAGATACCTAAACATGTGGGACACAATGAAAAGTGTGCTAAGAGGGAAATGCATAGCAATGAATTGGCGCATCAGGAAAACAGAACAAGTACAAATAAACATCCTAATGTTACACCTCAAGCTTCCAGAAAAAGGAAAGCAAGTCAAGCTCAAAGCTCACAGAAAAGAGGAAATTATAAATATCAGAGCAGAAATTAATGAAACTGAGATTAAGAAAACAATATGAAGAATTAGTGAATTGTAGAGCCAGTTCTTTGAAAGAATAAATAAAATGGATAAGCCTCTATCCCACCTTATAAAGAAAAAAACTCAAATTCATGCAATAAAGAATGAAAAGGGCAAAATTACTACAGGTCCCATGGAAATTCAGAAGATTGTGAATACCTACTTTGAAAATCTTTACTTATATAAGGTAGAAAACACAGAAGAAATGCAGAAATTCCAGAAATGTATGAACTATCAAACCTGAATCAAGAAGATATAAAAATTTTGAACAACACAATATTGACTACTGAAATTGAAAGCATGATTAAAAACTTAATAACAAAGAAGATCCCAGGTACTGATGGATTCACAGCTGAATTCTACAAGAAATTTAGAGAAGATTTAATGCCAATACTTCTCAAACTCTTTAATGAAATTTAAAGGGAAGCAATCCTCCCTAACTCGTTCCTGCAGGCAAGTATCACTCTGATATAAAAATCAGAGAAAGACCCAAACAAAAAGGAGAACTATAGGCTAACTTCCCTAATGAACATTGATGCAAAAATTCTCAATAAAATATTGACAAAGACGATACAGCAAATCATCAAAAAGATTACATGTCATGACCAAGGGGGATTTATCCTAGGAATGCAGAGATGATTTAACACACACAAATCAATAAATGTAATACATCACAACAACAAAGCCAAAGACAAAAATTACAAGATCGTCTCAATAGACACAATACACAATACACAAACTCAAAATAGATAGTATCTATCTCAATCTGATAAAGGCCATCTATGACAAACCAACATCCAACATTATCCTAAAGGAACAAAAAACAAAAGCTTTTGCCCTAAAATCAGGAAACAAGAATGTCCACTATCACCACTGCTATTCAATATAGTTCTGGAAACATTAGCCAGAGCAATCAGACAAGACAGTAAAATAAAAAGAATAAGGATAAGAAAGGAAGAATTTAAATTATCACTATTTGCAGATGACATGATACTCTACATAGAAGGCTCTAAAAACTGCATCAAAAGACTACAAGAATAATAAAGAAATTTAGCTATGTAGCTGGATACAAAGTCAACACTCAAAAATCAATAGCATTCCTGTACACAAACAATAAACTCACTGAGAGAAAATTATAGAACTAACAGCTTTCATAATAGCATCCAAAAAAAATGAAATACTTAAAAATCAACCTAACAAATGGTGTAAAAGACCTACATGCTGAAAATTATAGTACTCTAAAAAAGGAGATTGAAGAAAATGTCAGAAAATGGAAAGCTATCCCTTGCTCTTGGTTAGGGAGAGTCAACATTGTGAAAATGGCCATACTCCCAAAACTGTTATATAGATTTAATCCACTCCCAATAAAAGTACCGGTAATGTACCCTACAGATCAAGAGAAAACGTTCCTAAAATTCATTTGGAAACAGAAAAGACCTAGAATAGCAATCTTAGGCAACAAAAGCAAGGCAAGAGGGATCTCAATTCATGACTTAAATTATACTACAAAGATACAGTGATAGAATCAGCATGGTACTGGCAAAGCAATAGACCTCAGGATCAGTGGAACAGATTAGAAGATGCAAACACAACTACAAAGACACTCAGCCACCTTAAATTTGAAGAAGGGGATAAGCATGTTCACGGAAAGAAGAATAGCCTTTTTAATAAATGGTGTTGGAAAAATTGGCTTTCTACATGCTGAAGACTGAAATTACACCCATGTGTATCATCCTACACTAAATTCAGATGTGCACAAAAATTAGTCACAAGTAGTAAGTGCTCATGAAAGTATCATTTACTCTTGCCCCCCCATATTTCTTCTGCCAGTTAAAAATAAGTCTGTATTTATTGTTACTTAGAGACATACACTCCAAATCTGCTACTTCTGACTTTCAAGTATGGGCAGTAACATCTCAATTAGAGCAGACATTGCTTGCAAAGACAAATGCAATAGATGGTAATTTGAATTAAAGGATCTGGTTGTCTCTATTTGTACTTTTTTCTTCTTTAACCTTTAATAACTGCTCACCCATTTTCCTGATGTCACTTAATTAATACTCAACCTCTAGTAAGGTCAACTCATTCTGACACTTTGCTTTTCTGACCTAAAAATCTTTATTTCCCCTAGCTAAACAATAGAATATTCATGTGCACATGCACATGCACACACACATTTTAGTTTAGGTGAAGGTAAATTTGTGCTAGCAGATGTTATGAAAGTGTTAGGGGAGGAAACACCTAGGAGGGAAAGGTGGTAAACACTATTAATTTCTTATTGTCTTGTCTTGAACACTTGTATTGTTTTCACAATATTATTAGGTTTCGTTTTGTTCTGTCTCATTTTGTTATTTTACTGTGTCTGATGGTATGGGCAGCTCTTTTTAACCTAATGGGATGTATTATGGTAATCATTGTTGGTTTTCTATTATCTTGTTTTGAAATTCTATGATGCTTCCATTTTTTTTGTTTAACTGGTTTTATTATATTTTGTTTTATTGATTTTATTATGTGTGAGGGTATGAATAGCTATTTTGAAAAAACAGACATTATGGTAGCTATTATTGATTTCCCATCACCTTGTTTTGAAGTCCTATAGTTTTTTTGTTTGTTTTGACTTTAACTAATTTTATTCTTTTTTAAAATTTTATTTAAAAAGAAAAACAAACAAACAAAACAGAAAAAAGGGTAGCAACAATACAGAATTCCAAAAGAAAAAAATAAAAAGAACCAAAAAAAGAAAACACTAAGAAATCACTACTTGATACGTTACATACTGTCATCTTGGAAATAGTTGTTTAAGTTACAAAATTAAAGTATACAAAGTACACATTCAAACAGTGAGACTGTTAACAGTTCTGCTCCATGATATAACAAAAACAGTAATATGGTCATCCATCTTACATACTTAAACATACATACAGTTATATCCTTTAGAGAATTTTTGTTTCCTTTCTTTTTTACAGTACAGTTACACACTTTGGGTTTTATTACTCCTACAGTTTTTATTACTTTTTACACTGGAGAAACAATGTGATATTTATAAATATGATTCTTATTTATTTCACTAATGAGTATAGTCTCCAGTTGTCTCCATTTCCCTATGAAGGCCTCAACATCATCCATTTTCATAGCTGAGTAATATTCCATTGTGTAAAAATACCACATCTTTTTCATCCGCTCTGTAGTTGATGGGCATCTTTGTTGTTTCCAAGATTTAGCTATTAAAAATTGGGCTGCTATAAACATGGGTGCACATATATCACTGTTTTGTGAACTTTTCAGTTTTTCTGGGAAAATACCCAGGAGGGCAATAGCTGGGTTCTATGGAACTTCCAAACCTAGTCTTCTGAGAATTCTCCATAGTGATTTCCCTAGTGGTTGCTCCAGTCTGCATTCCCACAAACAGTAGAGCAGTGTTCCTTTTCCCTCACAGCCTCACCAAAATTTGTTATCAGTTGATTTCTTATGGCAGCTATTCTTTCCAGTGTGAAATTTGTTTTGCTTGATTTTATTCTGTTGTGTTTTTGTTTGATTTTATTATGAGTGATAGTATGGATGACTGTTTTGAAGGAAACAAGACATTATAGTAACCATTATTCATTTCTTGTTATGTGTTATTTTTTATTATTTAAAGAAAAAAGAAAACGACAAAAGACAAAACAGAAAAGAGGGTAGGAATAATACTGAATTTCAAAAAAATATATTAACACTAAGAAATCACCCACGTGTACAGCAGTGCAGTTTATAATAACTAAATCTTGGAAACAACAAAAATGCCCATCAACTACAGAGTGGATGAAAAAGATATGGTACTTTTCTACAATGGAATATTATTCAGCTATAAAAAGGATGATCTTGAGGCTTTTCTTGGTAAGTGAAGGCAACTTGAGACTATCTCATAAGTGAAATAAATAAGATTCACATTTGTAAATATCACATTATCTCTGTAGTGTAAAAAATAATAAAAACTGAAGGAGTAATAAGATCCAAAATGTATAATAGATATTGTAAAAATGAAAGAGAGGGAAAGTGCTCAAAAGGGTACAACTGTATGTATGTTTCAGTGTGTAAGACAGATAACCATATTACTAAGTTTCCATTAGATCATTGAACAGAATGGATTGCACTGTCAGTGTTTGAATGTCTATCCACTTTTCATGCTTTGATTTTGTAACTTGAACAACTATTTCCAGGATGACAATATGTAATTTATCAACTAGTGATTTCTTAGTGTTAATATTTGGTTTTGAAATTCTGAATTATTTCTACCCTTTTTTGTTTTTTTTTCTTGAATCAAAAAAAGAAATACATTCCTTAGTATATTTTAAGGAGAACTAAAAGAGAGAATATCAACACAGAATCCCTGAACATTAATAAAATAATAAAAGAATACTGTAACCAACTGCAAGCCCGCATTTAATAACAGAGCTGAAATAAACAACTTCCTTGAAGGAAAAAATATGCTAAAACCCATACAAGCAGAAACATACAACCTGCATAGGTTTAAATCTATTAAAATATTCAGTAAATTACTAATTTTCTTCTAAAATAGAAACCATCAAGCTCATATATTCTGCCAAACATTCTGGAGGAAAGGATACTAATACTTTCTACTCTCTTTCAGAGAATAGAAGCAGAAGGAATAACTTCTAACACAATCTGAATCCAACATAAATAAAATAAATCTGTCTTTGATTTCAAGAGACATGATGTTCCATATAGAAAATAAAAAAACAATTTGACATAAAAATTTTCCTGGAAGTAATAAGCCATTCTAATAATGTTACAAGATTTTTTTAAAAAAGTAATTTAGAAGAATCCACTGTTTTTCTGTACATCAGAAATAAATAAATGGAACTTGCAATTAAAGTACTATTGCAATTAATATCATAAAAATAAAGCTAACAATATATGTATAAGATCCATCGGAGGAAAATACAAAATTCTGTTGAAAGAAATCAAAGAACTAAATAGGGAGATATTTCATGTACACAGACAGTAAGACTTAATATCATCAAGACTTCAGTTCTTCCCAACTTGATCTGTAGATTCATTGAACTCCCTACCAAATCCTAGCAAAATCTTTATGGATATCAACAAAAATATTGTAATGTTAATGTAAAGATGCAAAAGACTCAGAATAGTCTTAGACTATTCTAAATATTCTCAGAATAGTCTCAGACTCAGAATAGTCTCAGAATAGTTTCTAACTCAAAAGTGAAAATGATGAAAAAAATTTGAGGACTGACATTATTTCAAGACTTTGATAAATCTACAGGAATTTAGTATGGCATTAGTGAAAGAACAGAATAGAATGCCCAGAAATAGGGTTTCATAAATAGAATCAACTAATCTTTGTCAAAGAATCAAAACTAATGCATCAGATAAAATTAATTTAGGTACAACCTTCACCCTCCACAAAAGGAAAATAAAAATGGATCATAATTTAAATGTAAGGTGCAATTTCATTGAAGATTCCAGAGGAGAAAATCTTGAATCTTGAATAAGATAGCAGCTTTCTTGATACAATATCAAAGATGCAGTCCATGAAAGAAATACTTGACAAGCTAGACTTTATCTAAATGAAAACTCTTCTCTGTAAAGACAATTTCAAAACAATGAAAAGATAAGTCATAGACTTGGAGAAGAAATAGTGAATGATTTAGAAGTTAAAAGAATAAGAAAAATAGGCTTAATGATATTCTTCCATGCAGTTAACTTGCAAATCTATTACATGTGATTATATGAGTTCAGTTCTTGAGCTATCACTCCATATAGGTGGAATCTGGGCTTTCAGAATCTGGGTGCTCTTTTTTGCCTCTCAGTGAATAAAATGATTCCCTACACAAATACACGGGTGGAATTTTTATGTGCATATATGATGGAAGCATAGGGTAAAAGTACGTGACCCTAAGGCATGAATTGAAGGTGAGGCAACGCTGTTGCAGGAGTTCTAGGACTTTAATTTGATGCTATGGGCTGAGAACGAACACATTGAAGGTGCTGCACAGGAAGGGAGATATTTAAGGTTAAAATCCCTTCAAAGAATATGAATGAATAGATAATCAATTTTAAAAAGATGCTTCTTTATTAGGTATGAAGAAACTGAAGACTAACAGTGACCAGTTGCAGCTTCTCTGTACCTGGCCTCAGACCTGCTGGGTGTCCCAGGAGAGGATGTCTTTCTTCCTTAGTGCTATGACTCGGGATCTCCAACTGAAAGAAGAGAGGTAATGATCATTTTGGAGTCTGTGGTAGTCTGGGAAAGAGTGACTTCTGCTGAGATTCATAGTCCCATTAACTAACATCCATTGCCCCAGCTAATCTCTGCCTGGCAAGGATGGAGGATTTGTCCTTGAAAGACTTTTTCCCTAGAACAAATTACTGGACATATGGCAGTAATTCAACATGGTGGAAGGCCAAATTGGGGATGCTTACCCTGACTACCACTTCCTCCTTCTTCCCCGATTACAATTTCTTTCTTCCTTTCCCCAGGTGTGCAAAGAAAATTCAATTAGCTCCTCATGTGTCATCAAGCCTGCTCCAAGTACCACATCTGGTCAAAGGTCACATATTATCACATATACCCCACAACCCCATATCCGGTCAGAAGAAAAAGTCAAACCCTTGCTGGTTGTGGGCTTTGTCCACATCCTTTAAATAAAAAGGCCACTTTTACTTTTACTTTTTCTTATATTCTGCTCCTTATATTCTGCTGGAAAACTCTAAAATTCCTCAGAGCCCAGAATTAAAATAAGTTTATCAGAACACAAAAATGAAAAATAAATCAACTCTTGCAATCCAGACAGTTATCCTGCTTTGTTTGACAGAATTCTCAGTGAGCATAAAATAAGTATTCCTAACAGTTTTAGTGAGTGGTTCAGAAATCTACTAATTGTACATCTGGCCCCTCTGAGAGACTTAGACCCAGTAAAAGATATTAGTTCCTTCAAATAAAGGTGGAATAGAAGGCAGGAATCCCCAGGGGAAAATGAAGTACACAAGGGAATATTAATATCTGTCCCCTGGCACTCTTCTTCTAAAGGCAGTAAATAAATCTTTAAGGAGCAAAGAACAGGCTCTGTCTGTACGATACTACTGCAAACACATTCAATTATCTTCAACCCATTTTCACACCTTCTCTCCCAGATACTTATCACAAAGACATGTACCTCTGCTATCAGAAAAGCATGCACAAAGCTGATCAAGAAGCTTCACTTGGGATAATTATTTTGCTTCAGGACAGAAGGTAATATGGTATTTAGATGAAATGAAAATATTAAAAGATAGCTGAATGTGAATGCCAGAACCTCTCAAGATCTAGAGTTTATAAATCATAACCCCACGTGGAAGTTATCAGGATTCTTGTGAGTAAATTTCAACCTATAATTTCCAATGCAACTCATGATGAGAAAAAAGAGACAAAACACATCCACAGCTGTAGGGAGCCAAGGGATTTTCAGCCCAGTTGGAACAAAGGTCATGAGTCAGGGCCAAACTCTGGTTTTAATAATTCATGAACAGGGGAGGGGTGGCTAGGGGTTAGTGACTGTGAGAATGGTAGGAATTGTGTGGGTTCCGTGAGCTGGGCTAGGCAGGAGGAATAATGGCATCTCTGCAATACGCAGCAAGAGCAAAATGAGCTACAGTACCAGATTCCAGGGACAAATAGCCTCTAAGTCTAGAGGAATCCACTTAACATTTGAGGAAGTTTCCTGTGTTTGGGGTCAGCTGCCTCAGATCTAATGCTGGTCTTTATTTTCCCTGGGGTATCATTGCTTCTTTCTCCAGGTTCTGTGCCTGTCAACAGCATGCTGTCTCTCAGCCTCACTCATGCTTAGTAAAGGGAGCCTTAAGCAGGCCTGCACACAGACCTGTCACTTTGCTTGAAGGCTACACACCAGTGCCTTTTGTTGACCTATTTTCATTGCTTATAGCAACCCAGCAGGTAGAGCATCTTCCTAGCACCAGCTCTGTGCATATCAATAAATGGGAGTAGGGGAAAGTGAACCAAAATGGAGGCCAATTGTATTCTTTCAAGGGGAGCTGTCTTGGTGGTCCTCCACAGCTGAAGAATCTACACCTCTGAAAAAGAAATTTCCAGTTAACTTGCCAGTTTTATGCAAAGCATCACCTATTTATTATATGTAACATATGGACAAAGTGCTTCCATATAGTCAATTCATTACCACTCAGTAGTCTCCTTTCCTTATCAGTTCCACTTGGCATTTAAGGAAACTAAGAGACAAAAAATTATTTGTTTAGAGAGTTTTTCTACTGATATGCAATTTAAGTGTGTTAGCGTGCTGTGGTCCCATCTTTTAATCCAGTGCTGCTTCTAAGATAGCATTGTTGCCTACCACTTTCCTTCAGTGGAAGACAGATTTTTCTCAAAGATGTCCAAGAAAGAGCTAATAAAAGGCAGAGAGGGATGCATAGCACTGACAAGGTGCTGGACACTTTACAAATATCATTTATTTAATCCTAAAGGCACTATTTAATCAGTACTCTTAGTCAATTCATTTTCCAGAAAAGAAAACCAAATTATAAAAAGGATAGTAATTTGCCTAATATCAAGAGTTAAAAAATGGGGACAGCAAGATTTAAGCCCAGATGGTTTTGCTCTGAAACTATGGTTTTCCATGTACATCTGCTCCAGTCCAGGGAGGTTGGTTGTCTAGACTGTCTGGTAAGTTAACTGGTGAAAATACCAGTCCTCTGGAGCCTCTGGGGCTCAGCTGTAGGCCTTATATTCATTTCCCCAGTACCTTGGTCTTAGCAACCTCTATAAGTAATTCAGGAAGCAACTGCCAGTTCACACTGTGACCTGTTAGTCAAGCAGCTGCTTTCCATATTTAGGAGCTAACTAACCAAAGTGTGTAACTAAACAGCTTTGTAGTGAACTATTTGTCAAAACTCACACTTAGTATTGTTAAGTTGAATATAAACAACATATCACTTATTTTCCAGGGTAATCATTTTAAGGCTCATACTCAGAAAACTAACCCATAAGGAAACTGTTTGGAAGAAAGTTTTATATGTACTTTATACAATATTCAGCAAATCCTTTAATTCCAGAACTTTATATCCTTTTTATATTTGCTTGTCTACCTTTCCTATGTAGTCTGCAAGTTCTTAGAAAAGCATCTAATAACTACACAGTATGGGTCCGATTTTACATTGAAAAAACTAAAACAGAAATGTTAAATGACTATGCTAGATTCATGAAGCAATTTCATTCTTCAAAAATTGACAAAATTGCCGGGGATTTAGCTCAGTGGCTTAAGTGCCTGCCCCTGGCAGGCACGAGGTCGTGAGTTCGATCCCCAGTACCAAAAAAAAAAAAAATTGACAAAATTTAGGCTCTGATCTCTTGTCTATCCCAATGCTTATATTTAGAAGTTAGAGAAATAAATCAACTAAAAGAGAATAGCTTGCACCCAAAAAAAATTCAGTGTCTCATGACCTCCTTTTAAGTTAATTCTCTGAACTCTTAATCAACACTCTGATAACTGTCAGTAATACAGAGAAATTCTTCATGCATTCATGAAAGTTTTACTCATATTTTTGTTTGATTTTAACTCTATAAGATAAAAATCACTTTCATATAAATCATATCATTTTAAACTCAAAATATCTCCTATTTATATGTGTATTTTAAGAGATCTTCATTCTCTTCTTTACTATAATCACACTGTCCAAAATTTTTGCAATACATGTATTTTACAAATTAGAAAAATATGTTTATATGGACAATGGAGCTAAGTTATACAAGTTATTAAACCTAAAATGTGCTACCAAGTATAATAAAATATTTTTTCAGATAAGGTTCATGACTTCATTCAGAGGGCAGATGTAGGCAAATAAGTAAAAAATAAAATAGTTTAACCCTATATAGGTTGTTCAAGGAATTTCTCCCTTAGAGAAAAAAACCAGGGATAGACACGAAAGAAAGCTCCCGTGAAGATTTGGGTAAAGAAAACAAGAACAAAGAACCTGGTGAGGGAAAGTCTTGGCTTCTTCCAGGGTCTGAAGGTAAACCCTATAACTAAAGAAGTGGGAGGAGGGAAAACTGGATCAGGAAACTGGGAGTGGGAGGGAAGAAGTTAGTATGAGTAGACAGAAGCCACATTATACAATGAGTTTGGGTTTACATAGAGTGGAGAAGTCATATGATGCATTTATGCAAAAAAGTTATGTGATCTGATTTACATTATTAAAAGTCAGTATGGCTGTTGTATAAAAAATGGGCCTCAAAGAAGCAGGGGCAGGAAGCAAAGAAAGCATTCAGGAAGCCTTTGAAGTAATCTAGAGAAATAACAGTAGTACCTTTAACTGAGGATAAGAGAGGCGTGCCTTAGTTGCTTTCCTCATTGCCAAGACAAAATACCTAACACCCAAAGGGAGGAAAGTTATTTCTGCCCAGTTCGAAGTCCATAGTTGACTGGCCCCAAGACAAGGTGACTTGGCAGAAGGACATCACAGAGGAGAAAGAGTCCATGGCAAGCAGGCAGACAAGAGAACATTAGTCATCTTTGTATCCCTTATATGTCATGCAGGCCACTCTCCCTAGTGATATAGGAGAATGAAACTCCTGCACTACTATGTATGAGTTTGTGTTTTCTAAAATTGAAGAATGAATTTTAGGAACAACAGAAGTGAAGAGTGGAATATATTTACTGAGAGAAAGCTTTCATCTGGAGAGAGACAGAAGGGGGTCCCGAGCAGGTTGCCCAGGACTTTGTCTTTTCTAGGGACTTTTATAGAGTAAAACCATGGGTTCAAGATGGGCAAAGACTGGAAGCTCACAAAGCAGATGGGCATAAGGTGAGACATAACTATAGTTAGCCAATAAGATCAATAGTTCAGGTAAAATTGATTATATTAGGGACAAATGGGAAAGCAAGTCATGTAGTGAGCTGAGCAGGCATTCTTGGAGCTGTGACTCTTAGCTAGGGGGATGGGAACTGTTTAGGGTATCAATCCTCAGGATATGGGTGCATTTGTATGGTCTTTTGTCTTGAGGCCTGGTCCACAGCAGGAGGTGTCAGCTTCCCTGGCAGTTTCCAGGTGTCAGCACTGGCTCTATTGAGGACCTAGCCCTGTCTCACTGCCTATAATATTTTTGACTAACTCAGCTGCCTGCTATACTAGGACAGATGTAGTACTCACATTCACAACTCTAGACAGAACTATATCAAATCAATCAGTGGAATGATTTGGTAATAGCACACCCTTAATCCCAGAACTATCTCTGAAAAAACACACACCCATGTCCATATGAGGCTTTAGAGGGGACATTTAGTCACAAGCCATAACATTCCACCTATGGTCCCCTAAAGATTCTGCATATTCCTTCATGAAAAGGCACTACTCTGTCCCTAAGAGTTATCGAACTGCTAACAGTTTCAGCATTGCTCAAAAATCCAAGTCCAAAGTCTCCTCTGAGGTTTAAAGCAAGCTGTCATCTGTGAGCCCCTGTACAAAGGAGGAGCAAGTTAAATGCCTCCAACATGGGCAAAGTACAGACACTACCATCCCAAAATGTGCAAATAGCCTGATACAATGAAATGGGATCAAAGCAAATCAAAATTCTCAGCAGAGAAAACATTGAATTCTGTAGTTCCATGTCCAGCATCCAAGACATTCTGTGGCAAGATGTGGACTCCAAAGGGCTTGGATGGCTCCATCCCTTCAGCACTTCCAGTGATTGTATCTCCCATATCCTCTCTCCTGGTCAGCTCTGCTCTCTCCTTGCAATTTTCCTCTAGTGATCTATCAGGGTCTGACCTACATCCCCAATCTCCCACATGAGTGTATGGCAAAGGCTTAAATAAATGAGACAAGTGGTATGATTTTAGGGCTCCAGGAGGATCAAAACCCTCTTGCAGAGTTCTTGACTCTGCGGCTATGATGAGGGCTAAGATGAAGAGTGTCTCTGGGCTTCCCATTTATTACATCTCCAAATAAAGAAAGGGGATTCTGAGGATAGCACAGGAAATGAGCAGCACCTTGGGAGTCACCTCAAAGACTTCTCCAAGTAGCAAATTATACCAGTTAAGGAGAACCATCTTATCTCCATGATGACATTTATGGTAGGAGTAAGACTGCAGGAGTGAGATGCCTGCAGCTGCAGTCTCTATCTACTTAATTGATGTTTGAGCCAAGTGTCCGCAGCTGTGGCCTTATCTTGCCTTTTGAGGTGTCTCTGGCCTCAACATACCACTACATACCTCAGCCAGGACCAGTGATTCATAGAGGTTCACATACTTTGAATCAGCTCCCGTCACCAGGCAAGGAAAGGAGGCTTAGGACAGACTCACAGATAAACATAGAAAGCCAATTAGTTAATTTTAAATCCTGCTCAGAGCTGCTTCATAGTGGTCTCCAACAGTGATCCACATTTCTGGCTTCTCCAAACTTCTGGAATTTCCACTGAACCTTCAGCTTCTGTGCTCACAGCTTCACACAATGCTCTCTCAAGGGCACACTGCTTTTTGTCCCAGGCATTCTTTTGAAATCTAACTGTAAGCCTTCTTAACCTCACAACTCTTGCATTGTGCTTGCATCTAGAACCAGTGTCGCATGGGTGATGCCAAGGTCTGCCACCAGCTGGTGCAATAGCCAAGCTTTTTTCTCCTTTGTCTGTAGGAATTGAGTGCCTATCAACCAAATCCTGAGGAACAACTTCTCCAGGTCACTGCCATTCTGAGACATGGGGCTCTCATAGCAAAGTCTTTCATCTTTGTAAATCTGAGGATACCAAGGCTGGAGTCCTGCTGACTATTATGATGTCCTCAGACCATCTTTTCTTTTGTCTTCTTTCTAAAATGCTTGGCTTTTTCTTAATAGTCTTGTCGGTGACAATTTTCCCCTCTGTTCCATCTTTGTAGTCTGCAACTTTACTGGTGCTTCTTTTCTGGCTGAACTCCAAGCATTTTAATTATTTTGCTTGACTCTTTGCTCTTGGTTCTCAACACAGCTCGGGCTAAAATCCCCTAATAGTAGCCATGCCACAGCCTAATCTTTAGAATGCCTTGAAATTTTTTCTGCAAGAATAACTAATAAGCTGCCCTTATGTCAAAGAGTAAGTCTTTGGAATCTTCTTGGATCATTGATAACATTCATGTTGTCCACCAAGTTGATCTTAAGTTAATTTTTTAATATGTTTACTCCAGAAAATTTTACAGATTTACCAATGAGATTGGAAGACAACAGTAATAGAGACAATGAATTAACAAATAAGGCTTAAATACAGTTATTGTTTAATAATAATATTTTAAATGACACTAAATTTCATTTCTGGTGGTGGTGTTCTGAGGATCAAAAAGGGACCTAATACATATGAAGTAAGCACCTACTACAGAGCTACACATCTAGCACAAAAGCCCAAAATTTTTCCTGCCCTAAGTCATTAAAGCATGTACTTACCAGCAGCTTCATTAGATGAGTTTTTAGAGAGTATGAAAGCAATGCACTGATCCATTCATTTGTTAAGAACTCAGAAACTTTCTAATGCAAGAATCATGCATAACCTCAAAGACTTCCAGAACAATGCATTTTTCAAAAACTAAAGAATTTACCCTTACAAAAATGCTTGCCAAGAAAAGAGTAAAACTACTGTAGTTACTTCAAGAGATGAGAGAAGGGGAGCTATTTGAAGTAAGAAATATGAAGTAAGTGTTTAACTTTGTTTTTTATTCACAGCTGTATCTCTAGGGCTTAGAAAAAATACCCAGCAAACCATTAATACTCAATGCATGCTAAATTAACAGTGTGGAAACAAATATGCTTCTCTTTTGAACAACAACAACAGAAATAAAGCCATTCTGCTTTTCCAAGGATATTCAGCAGTTATTGGTGTGCACAGACTCATGAAAACTTTCCACACCCCCAGTAACTCCAGTACTATCACCGGCTTCATCCTCCTGGGCTTCCCCTGCCCCAGGGAGGGTCAGATCCTCCTCTTTATGCTCTTCTCTGCTGTCTACCTCCTCACCCTCATGGGCAATGCTTCCATCATCTGTGCCGTGTGCTGGGATCAGAGACTACACACGCCCATGTACATCCTGCTAGCCAACTTCTCCTTCCTGGAGATCTGGTATGTCACCTCCACTGTCCCCAACATGTTGGCCAACTTCCTTTCTGACACCAAGGTCATCTCCTTCTCTGGATGCTTTCTCCAGTTCTATCTCTTCTTTTCCTTGGGTTCCACAGAGTGCTTTTTCTTGGCTATTATGGCATTAGATCGGTATCTTGCTATCTGCAGGCCTCTACGTTATCCATCCATTATGACCAGACACTGCTGCACTAATCTTGTGTTAGGCTGCTGGACACTTGGCTTCCTGTGGTTCTTGATTCCCATCATCATCATCTCTAGAATGTCATTTTGTGGATCCAGAATAATTGACCATTTCCTGTGTGACCCAGGTCCTCTGTTAGCTCTCACCTGTTCTAGAGCCCCAATGATGGAGTTCTTCTGGACAATATTAAGTTCTCTGCTCCTATTTATTCCTTTTCTCTACATCACAGGGTCCTATGTGCTGGTTCTCATAGCTGTGCTGAAATTTCCTTCCACAGCAGGGCGAAAAAAGGCCTTCTCTACCTGTGGATCACACCTGATTGTAGTTACACTCTTTTATGGCTCAGTGACAGTCATGTATCTGAGCCCTACATCTGAGCATGAAGCTGGGATGCAAAAGCTGATTACCTTGTTTTATTCAGTAGGAACCCCACTCATTAATCCTGTGATCTATAGTCTAAGAAACAAAGATATGAAACATGCCCTACAGAAATTTCTTGGAACACAAAAGTAAAATCCTCTATCCAAAAGAAATCCTTACAAGCAACTCAACACCAAATGTAATAATGATCAAATTTAAAGTAGAGAAATGATGAGAACAGACAAGTCTCACAAAAGGATATGCAAATGGTCAGCAAGTAATAAAAAAAAAAACATCCCTAATCATCATGGAAATTCAAATTGAAATCACAATGACTATTTCTTCCTAGTTAAAATTCCTATTACCAAAAAGGCAAAAGTAACAAAAGCTGGCAAGTGTATGGAGAGATTCATAACAATATCTAGCACCATTAATGAGAGTATAAATTAGGGCTGCTTGTCTGGAGAACAGAAAGGAGATTCCTAAAATAAAAAAAATGGAACTGCCATTTGATCCAGGTATCCCATTAATTGGTACATCTCCAAAAATAAATGAAATTGGTGTGTGAAATGAATATTTGCACTGACACAATTATTGCAGCACTAGTCACAACTTGATTCCAAGATACAAAATCATATCTTGCGTGCTAGGATCAGAAAATACACACATAGCAAGAGGAGTCTACCTATGGACCTGGAGAACATTATGCTAAGTGAAATGTCAGGCATAGAAAGACAATATTGTATATTTTCATCTATAAAGAGCTGGCTTCATAGGAATAGAGAATGGGTAGAGTTTACCAGAGTCTAGCCAGAGTGAAGATATGTAGAGAACAGATTTGGAAAGTGTATTGGATAATCATGATTGGCTGGATTAAGAGATTCCTGGAGAGGTGACTGGACTATAAGAGGCACTAATCACATCAGTGGGTTACTTGAATGGGCTATTAGAAGGCAGCATTTAGTTGGAAGAAGTGAGTCATGCAGGCATGACCTGGGCATACTAGATCTGATCCCATGCCTTTGCTCTATGGTGCTATTGCCCTGCTTTCTGCTTTTAAGACACCAGGAAGTAGCAGTTTTCTTCACCACACTCTTCCACCACATGTTCTGCCTCATCTCAGACTCACAACCATGGAACCAAGAAACTGTGAACTGAAACCTCCAAAACTATAAGCCAAATAAATGATGTTCTAGTTTAAGTTGTGTGTATCAGGCATTCTTCCCTGCAACAAGAAAGCTGACAAATACAGTGCAAACATGGGCACCAAATAGTGGTGCAATTAAATAAAAGGAGTTAACTTCTAATATTCTAGACCACAATAGAATACTATGGTTAATGGCTGTTAACTGCATATTTCAAGATAACTAGTTGAGACATTGTTGAATATTTTCAACATAAAGAGATGGTTAATGATTAAAGTAATATTATAAGGGAATTAATGCTGAACTGACCACTACACATTGTACACATGTATTGAAATGTCACATTGTACTTCATGAGTATGTACAACTATTGTGTATCAATTAAAGTCTATTTTTAAAAAAGAAAAACTCTGCACAAATGCAACTCTTTGTACTTTCCAGCTAAAAAATTTAAATTGAAAACTGGTAGCAATCTAATAATTGTCTATCCTATGGTACTTAGCCAACATATAGAATCATACTTATATATGTGCAAGAAGCTGCATTGTTTAGAAAGACAAATTATTAAAAACTATTAAATGTTTAATTAAAACTTGTTTAGATTTAATCATGCTATCTCCACATAATGGACTATGTGGTACTTTTAAATTAGGGAGTTTTAGTTAGACAAATACAGCAAATGACCCGGTCATTATGGTGGGATGGTGTAGCATTTGGCCAGGTACCAATGATGGTCATGAAAGAGAGCCAGCAGCATTTACTAGTGCCTGAGGAAAAGGAAAAGAAGTATAAATAAGCCAAACAACTAGAGAAGGAAATGGTACTGGATTGAGTATTGATTAAAGGTTGTGAATTGTGCAGGAAACATGCAAGAATGTAGTCACACCCTACAACTCATCAGCTCAGGCTGCAAGAACAATGGACAAAACTCATGACTTGTGCTTGAATTCTAGTTTTGTCACTTACTTGTCCAGTGGCAGAAAGTGATAAAAATTCTCTGAGGTAGGTTTTTTGTTGGTGAAAGTAAAATTAAATCTAGCCTTTCTGAAACTCAGAGGCACAGGAACAATGAAATTAGATTATTGTATACAAATTGTTGTCATTCCTATGTAGTCTTAGACAGAAATTGTTTTTATAATAATTATCCATATTTTTGCCTTGAACTGGAAATAGGAAAAAAGTATATATTTTAACCTTTATCTTATGATTCAATAAAATTTAAAAGAGGTTATCAGAAATTTAGGCTAATTTTCTAAACAACTTACTTGAAATCATTAGTAGGGTAAAATTATACATAGAAATAAGGGTAACAGCTATTAAGGCCCTAGTGGGGCTTGGGTTGGCAGGCCATTAAGGAATCTGCTTTCTCACCACTAAGATTATATTTCCAGGCAGACACAGGTCATGTATAAACTGAGTATCTCTCATCCTAAATGGTAGGGCCCAGAAGTATTTCAAATTTTACTTTTTTTATAATTTTGGAGTACTTCCATATATATAATAGATAAGTTGGGAGAAGATCCCAAATCTAAATACAAAATTTGTTTATGTTTAATGTACATAACACGAACAATAATAAAACATGCATAGGCTGAAGGACATTTTTTACAGTATTTTTAGTGCATCTGCCTCTTGAATGCAATATATCACTTGGAATTGCAGGACATGAACTCTCATTTGTAGTGTGCCAGGCAGGTCAGTGCTCAAAAAGTTCTGGATTTTGATGTATTTTGAATTTGAGATTTCTGTATTAAGGATATTCAACTCATATTGTTTAGAAATGGTTAGCCCAACTCTAAGTCAATGCGAACTAAACTGTCAAATAGTTAATATCAAGACCTTAGATGGAAACTAATGGAGATTTTCAATAAAATATTAATCACTCTTCTATCACTTAGACACACTATCAGAAGCATCTAAATCAATTAACTCCAAAGTCTTTGGAGTTCTCATTTGTACAGCACCCAATCTGACTCTACTTCCCCTTGGTGAACATGCATAATTAGTGACCCTCATTGAAACTATTAGTGACCCTATTGAACCTATAACAGGAACTTGAGCAAATTGGCTCCAGCTAAACAGGGAGTGGACAGGGCCTGTTAATTAATGCTTGAAAGGAAGGGGACAGAGCAAAGAAGAATGAAAGCCTGATGTGATGTGGCACTGTAATGACAGTTACTCAGGAGGTGGAAGCAGGAAGCTCACTGCTACCAGGTCAATCTAGGCAACATGAATAGATTCCCTCTCAAAAAAGAAGGATGGCAGAGAAAGAAAATCTTAAATACTGCAAGACTCAAAAGTGGCAGGTATTGTAACTTCATCATAATCCCTAGTTTGGTATAAATGGTATGGCAGAGAGTTGACCCTAAGTAGTTCTGTTGATCTTCAGAAACTGCTATCCTTTTTTTGCATTTCATAGTCAATGAATATTTATAACATGCCCAAAAGGAGGACAGGTTTCTCTTATCCTGAGGAGATTCAAGCCCTCTTTGTATTTGTCTCTATTAACCACTATAGGCACTATATCCTTTAGGCTCCAGTGATGGGCAATGGCTACCTCCATCCATGACTGCAGCTTGTCTCTGGTGACACCTATTTCCAAGCTCCAACTCTCACTGGTCTCCAGGTAATTACCTCCCCTGTACTTTTCTCACTTACATAGCTAAGTGCTCCTTAGTGTAGATAGTTTCTAGGTGCTGCATTCTGTTCTTTGTTCTCAACTCTGTGCACTCTGTACATGTCCTCTTTGTGAGTCTCTGATGGCTACATTAATATGTCAACTTGACCATGTCAAAGCATTGTCAGATGCTCAGTGGCATAAGCACCTGCCAAGGTCTTCAGTTCAATTGCAGTACAAAAAAAAAAAAAAAAAGAAAAGAAAAGAAAAGAAAAAAAAAGAAAAAAAAGCATTCCCAGATTGAATATTGTTTCAGGATGCATCTGTGACAGTATTGCTGACTGAGATTGGCATTTGAATAAAGGGGTTTAATGGCTAATACACTGTATCAATTTGAGTAGTGTAGAAGCTCAACTAAGTAACTATTCTACATCTTGGGCATGCCTTAAGGTGGTTGTTTGCAGTCCAAGATGTTGTAATGGTTGATTCATTGTGTCAACTTGAGAAGTTTGGAAGTTTAGCTAAGGGACTCAGTAGAGGGCCAGGGTCCCCACTTTGTGAACATCTTGAGCCTGTGCATTAGGAGGGCAGGGAGATGATGTGAGTGCTGCATTCACTCCACGGCATGTAGCCTGCTTGCAACATAAGAGAGGAAATGAGGCTTGCTTCCCCTCCCTTTTTTTGCTCTTGTTGTTTTTGCTCTCTTTTACGGCCATGAACAGTTGCCCCCCAGCCATGCCACCCTGCCTTGGAGTCAGCTGAATACTGACAGAAACCACCACAAACTGTGAGCTAAATAAATGTTTCTTCCTTTAACTTTGAATGTTGAGTAATTTTGTCTCAGAAATGAGAGAAAAGTAACTAAAACAGTGGGCCCAACAAAATGGATGGACCTCCCTAAATTATGTGGGAATTATTCAGTTCATTGAGGCCCAAACAGAATAAAAAGCAAAGAAAGGAGAAATTCTCTCCCTTTTTCCTGCCTCACTACTACCTGCTTCAGTGCTTAGACTATGATTTACACAAATGGCTTCCCAAATTTTCAGGTCTTCAAATTCAAATGGGAATTCTTAGCTTCTGTAGTCACATGAGCCAGTTCCTCATACTAAACTTATAGAGTCCACCAAAAAAGTACACACTCTTCAGGAATTTTTCTTCAGTATTTTTTTTTAACAGATAGTGTTACCCTCATATGAGGGATGCTAGAAGATGTTGTGTACCCCCAGAAAGTGTACCACACTTCTAGCTCCTAGAGACAACATTGAAAATTCTTGTGCAGCAATTTTAATAACTGAGGTTACCCAAGAAGCAATTTACCATACTAATAACTATCTGGAAGATAATGGCCATCACTTTGAGCACCTTTTTTAATTGTAGCGGCCAAAGGTAACCTGTATTAATCTCAAGACATCTCAATAAATTATTATTAAAATGTTTATATGTTTTTCTTTTCCTGAAGTTTGTATACAATTTTTGTCAGGCTCCATACATACTCTTAACCCTAATCCTGGTTCTTTTTCTATAGACATTTGGATGAATACAGTTTTTTTCAGTTGAATTATATCAATAGATTCCTATTCTCTGCTAGAACCCTGGCTGATACACACAGGGCTGTGTCAATGAAGTACTCCAGACATTTTCACAACATAAGATACAATGAAAAATAATATTAAATAAAATGTAGAATACTTTAAAGAAAATAATAAATTTATTGTCTTTGAAAATTAATAATATTTTATCCTTTCTCACTGACACAAGCTATACATATTTTTATAGAACATACTCTTGGGTACATTATTCTTGAGTCTATATATTGATAGAACAAAATCTTCCTTTTTACTGATTTCCATGAGCAACATCTTACTGTATTTATCAACCAACTGCTTTCTTGGTATTTAATGTTGAACAACTTAACGAGGAGCAACTCTTACTAGTCAACAGTATTTTTTACTTTACTGTAAGCCAAAAAATTGAAACAATGAAACCAAATTTCAAAACAGATTAATAAGATAGTTGCAATAGTCAATATATTGTGTTTTGCTGCCTTGCTAGTAGTTACTTAAGAATACAGAATATAGGCATGATACATTGTCTAAACAGTATTAACACAAAACATTCCTTTCAAGGAACAAAGAGAAGATAGCTGTATAACTGTCTTAACTCTTTGGTGTATAAATATAATTTTTGGAGTATTTTATACTTAAAGAAAAAATAAGACAAAACAGAAAAAAAGGTAGAGGTGATACATAGTTTCAAAGAAAAATATTAACACTAAGAAATTAATATTTGATGAGTTACATATTGTCCTCTTAGAAATAATTGTTCAAGTTACAAAATCAAAAGATCAAAGGTGGATAGATACTCAAACATTCACAGTGCAAACCATTCTGTTCAGTGATCTAATGAAAACTGAAAGCCTTCACTCTATAATCAGGAACAAGACAAAAATGTCCACTATCACCATTCCTATTCAATATAGTTCTGGAAATATTAACTGGATCAATCAGACAAGAGAGAGAAATAAAAGGAAAAAAGATAGGAAAGGAAGAAGTTAAATTATCATTATTTGCTGATGACATGATTATTTATATTGAAGACCCCAAAAACAAAAAATTCTATTAAAAGACTACTAGAGAGTCCCAGTGCTCCAGTGCTTGTCTGGGGAGAGTTTGAGACCTGCACTCCAGGCAGTTGAGTTCCTATCCAGCTCCCTAGGACACTGGACCGGGTACCAGAGATTTCTGGGCCTCAGTGCACCATGCCCAGCAGCCTTCTTTCAGTTCAGGAGGCTGAGACCATGCAGGGGGACTCTCATCCCTCTGTTGATGGCCCAAGGAGAGTTTGAGACCAGTGCTCACAACAGTTGAGCTTCCACCCTGAAACACTGGACTGTGCATGGGAGGTCCTACAGGCCTGAATGGGCCAAGCTCAGTGACATTCATTCAGACTCAGGAGCTGAGGGCTCAGAGGTTATTCCCAACACACTGAGGGAAAGCTTTGGAAAACCACTAAAAACAAGACAATATACTAAAATGGCAAAATGAAAGACCAAAAGGCAATCTCAAATCTCCAGCCCATCCCAAGAAAGCCTAGGAGCTATGTACATAGAAGAAAATATAAGCCATATGCCTTAAATGACTGAAATGATATCAACTGAAATAAAGAAGCAACTCAGAGAAGCTACGGAGAAACTCAAACCAGAAATAATTGCCCAGGTAAAAGAAGAAATGATAAAAGTAGTGAAAGAAATAGTGAACACATCTAGTGAAGACACAGCTAAAAAATTAGAGGAACAAAGCAAGCAGATAGAATCCCTCAATGAAAACTAAAATAAACAAATAGAATGCATGAAGCAGATTCAAAGAGATATACAGGAAATCAAAACTTCTATTGAAAGTTGCCAAAACAGCCTCAACGAAAGTGAAGATAGACTTCATACCTCAAAGATAAGATCGCAGCTAGTGACCAGGAAAGGAAGGATCTTTTAAAAATAACAAGGAATCAGAAAATAACAATTCAACAGCTGCAAGATGATGCAAAGAAAACTAACATAAGATTAAGAGAGATAAATAACAAATAAGGGGGCAGCCCAAATGATGTCAAGAGGATATTTACAGAAGTAATAGCTGAAAACTTCCCGAACATGAGAAGAGAAACTGACACATGGATTAGTGAAGGATATAGAACTCCAAATAGCCATAACCAAAATAAAACTACACCCAGACATATAATAATCACCATCATAGAAATCCAACATAAGAACAGAATACTAAAAGCTGTTATAGAGAAAAGACAGATCACCTATAAAGGAAAACTTATCAGAATCACAGCAGACTTCTCTACACAAACAATGAAGTCAGGAGCATGGAGTCAAGTATTTCAGATCCTAAAGGAAAACGGATTCCAACTCAGACTGATGTACCCAGCAACACTCTCCTTCAAACTGGATGGAGAAGTAAGACACTTCCATGACAAAGAACAGCTGAAGAACTTCATGAACACCAAACCAACCCTACAAAGAATACTGAAAGACATTCTAGATACACATAGGAAAAAAACCACCACACAAGGCAGACAATTAAACAGAATGGAAAGCTAAAGATACAACAGCAGAAAGATAACATGTCAACAATAAACCAATATATAACAGTTATAACCATTAATGTAAATGGCCTCAACTAACCAATCAAAAGAAACAGATTGGCAGAATGGATCAAGAAGCAACATCCAAGCATATGCTGGATACAAGAAACCCATCTAACCCAAAAGGAAACTCATAGTCTGAAAGTCAAAGGATGGAAAACAATACTTCAAGAAACAGGAAAGCAAAAAAAAGTGAGGCCTCAGTGAGTGCTATTCTGTTTGCAGACAATATGAACTTCAAACCAAGAATGATCCAAAGATATAAAGAAGGCCAATACATACTAGTTCAGGGAAAACTTCAAGAGGAACAGATAATAATCTTAAATATATATGCACCAAATTTCACAGCACCCAGCTATACAAAGAAAGTATTAACAGAAATGAGAAACCAAATAAGCAATAACACAACTATAACAGGAGACATTAACATGCCACTGACACAAAGGGACAGATCAACTAGACAAAAATCAGCAAAGAAATAGCAGAACTGAATCACACCTGTGAATTAATGGACTTGATAGATGTATACAGAGTGTTCCATCCAACAACATCAGAATATAAATTCTTCTCAGCAGTATATGGGACCTTCTCTAAAATAGAGCCTATACTAGACAACACAACATATTTAAGTAAATGTAAAATAATTGAAATGCCCCATGCATGTTATTGGATCATAGTGCTATGAAACCAGAAATTAATGATAAAAGCAACTGCAAAAACCATACAAATACATGGAAACTGAATAATACACTCTTGAGCAATCAGTGGGTCATAGAGGAAATTAAAGAAGAAATTAAACAATATTTACAAACAAAAATACAAATACAACTTACCAGAATTTGTGGGATGCAATGAAAACAGTCCTCAGAGGAAAATTTATTGCATTGAGTTCCCACATCAGGAAAACAGAATCAACACAAATAAACAACCTGATTTTAGAGAAGGTCCCATATACTGCTGAGAACTCAAACATCTAGAAAAAGAAGAGCAAGCCAAGCCAAAAGCCAAAACAAGGGAGGAAATTATAAAGATCAGAGCAGAAATTAACACAATAGAGACTAAGAAAACAATACAAAGAATCAATGAATCAAAGAGTTGGTTCTTTGAAAGAATAAATAAAATGAATAAATCCGTAGCCAACCTTATTTTAAAAAGGAAAGAAAAAACTCAAATTCATGCAATAAGGAATGAAAAAGGTGAAATTACTACAGACTTGGTGGAAATACAGAAGATCATCAACAACTATTTTGAAAACCTCTACTCTCATAGATTTGATAACAAGAAATAGACAGATTCCTAGAAACATATGAACTACCAAATCTGGGTCAGGATGCTGTAAAACTGCTGAATAACTCAATATCTATTAAGGAAATTGAAAATGTAATTAAGTCCTTGCCAACAAAGAAGAGCCCAGGCCCAGACAGATTCACTGCAGAATTTTACAAGAAATACAAAGAAGACAATTCCAACAGTTCTCAAATGCTTCAATGAAATTCAAAGGGAAGCAATTCTTCCTAAGTCATTCCTGGAAGCAAATATTACTCTAGTACTAAAACCTAAGAAAGACCCAACTAGAAAAGAAAACAATAGCCCAATCTCCCTAATGAACATAGATGCAAAAATTCTCAATAAAATTTCGGCAAACAAGTTGCAGCAAATCATCAAGAAGATTATCCACCATGACCAAGTGGGATTCATCCTAGGAATGCAGGGATGGTTCCACATATGTAAATCAATAAATGTACTCCACCACATCAATAGAGCCAAAAGTAAGAACCACATGATCATCTCTATAGATGCATAAAAAGCATTTGATAAGTTCCAACAATCATTCATGATAAGAACCTTACAGAGAATAGGAATACATGGCCTTTACCTCAATATAATAAAGGCCACCTATGGCGTACCACCAGCCAGCATCATATTAAATGACCAAAAACTGAAAGCCTCTACCTTAAAATCAGGCACAAGGCAATGATATCCCTTATCACTGCTACTATTCAACATAGTACTGGAAATACTAGCCAGAGCAGTTAGATAAGAGAGAGGAATAAAAAGAATAAAGATAGGAAAAGAGGAAGTTAAATTATCATTATTTGTAGATGACATGATACTTTATATAGAAGACTGCCAAAACTCCATTGAAAGACTCCTAGGTATAATAAATTCAGCAATGTAGCTGGATACAAAATCAATACTCAAAAATCAATAGTGTTCCTATACACTAACAACAAAAGCACTGACAGAGAAATAAGAGAAGCCACACCCTTCACACTAGCATCCAAAAAATGAAATATTAAAGATGGTGAACTGGTAGGTAGCAGGATAGGGATCCTCTATGAGAGAGATAGCTCAAATGCCAGAATAGAACACTCTGGAGAGACGCAAACAGAGAGATGGAGTCTCTCAACCCAGGAAGAAACTAAAATGAAAAAAACTGCTGGAAATTGAGGTCCAGGGGCTACCATTAGAGAAGCTAAGATTGGGAAGAATGGTGCTCTTGCCGAGCTGCCTGAATTCCTGCCTGAGACCGACCCGAGCCACCAAACCACACCAATGTGACTGGCTTCAGCAGCCCTGAGCGTGGAGCTGAAAATCCCTACATGCAGATCGCCTATAAGCAGCCCTGTACACGACCCACCCAGAGGCACCATGAATTCACTGCAGCCATGCTGAGGTCAGAGATTGGGGAGCCCAGCAGTTCTCAGGCACCAGCATCAACTGCAGTGAGTGATGGGACTAAGACCCTGCCATGGGAAAGGGGCAACCAACTGGATGACATGTTGGATTTGGGCAGGACAGCCCTAACTCTATAAGGAAGTTGGTTGCTCCCCTCACCGAGTGGATTGGTGGGATCTGCTTGGACTGGGCTGCACCCCTGGATGGAACAGAGGGCCACTACAAATTAATTCCCTGAGCATGGCGCACACTGATGCAATGAAGGCCCGCAAAGGTTGACTGGCCCTGAGGGGAGGAGCCAGTGCACACTGCCCTTCCTTGAACTTTAATCTCTGATAGCAGACTGCAGAGGGCAGAAGCCCCTAGCCTGCATGCTCCAGAGGAACCTTAACCAACAAGAAAATGGGCTAGGATTTGCACTATACACTTGTATGGAAGGAATCAAAAACATGATAAGAGAATGAAATAAGAAAAAAACCCCAGCCCCCAACCCTGGGAGTATTGATCCAAGGAGGTAAATACAAAACAGATTGAGAGCAGCAAATGTGCAACATCAAACACAGCATCAGTGGACATAAATAGATATCTTTGGGACCTCATAAGTGAGGTCAAAACTGAAATATTAATTCAAATTAAACAAGAGATAAGTAGATTAATAAAAGAAAGGCTGGGCACCTCTCAAGAAGACACAGGCAGAAGAATGGAGGACACAGAAGGAGAGAAATGTTCAATGAGGAATATAAAGCAAACCTAGAATTCATGAAGCAGATTCAAAGATATTACCAGGAAACTAAAGACTCCAGAGAAAACTGGCAAAACTGCTTGAAAGAAGCCAAAGATAGACTATCAAAACTTAAAGACAGGTTTGAAATGTGTGATCATGAAAGGGAAGATCTCTTAAAAATAACAAGGGAGCAGGCAATACCAACATGAAGGCTAGAGGATGACAAGAGGATCTATAACTTAAGAATAAAGCATGAGAATGAAGAAGTAGGAGTCAAAACAGAGGAACTGAAAAGGCTATTCACAGAAATTATTAAGGAAAACTTCTCAAACACAGAAAAAGGAAATGATATGCAGATGTATGAAGCATACAGAACTCCAGCCACCTACAACCCAAACAGAGCTACACACAGACACATAATAATCAAGATCCCAGAAATTCAATATAAGAACAGAATATTAAAAGCCATCAGAGAAAAGAAACAGATCACCTATAAAGGAAAACTGATCAAAATCATGGCAGACTTCTCAACACAGACCATCAGGTCAAGAAGAGCTTGGAGTGAAGTAATTCAAGCCCTGAAGGAAAACAACCTCCAGCCCAGATTGATGTATCCTGCAAAACTCTCTCTAGAAATTAATGAAGAAACAAGATGCTTCCATGACAAAGAGGAACTTTGGAGAATTTGTGACCACAAATCCAACCCTACAAAAAATACTGGAGGACATTTTAGAGAGAGAGAGAACCAGAATACGAGCATTTCAGGAACAATGGCAGAGAGGCCTCAGTGAACGGGGCAGACAGTGGAGTGGAACAGAAAAATTGACAACCAAAGGCAGAAAAACAGAATAGCAGAAATAAGGCAGAGAAGATTGGCTATAATCTCTAGTATAGATGGCCCTGAAATATTAACAGAGAGAAACACAGGCAGAGTATATCAGGAGATGGGGTCCATTGAGATGCTCTGTATAGGGAGGCAGTGGGACCCAAAATAAGCAGTGCACCCTATGGGAGTGAAAGGGGAGGAATTGTCTAAAAAAGGAACGCAGAGGATATTGTTAATTGGGTAAAAGATTTAAAATCTGTATTATTCTCATCACTCTGCTTAGATGGATTACATGCTGTTTCAGTTTGTCTACTTACACTAGACTTGAGAACATGGTCAGCTATCCCAAAAATAAGAGGAAATATTATGGTAATCATCCTCAATTTCCTATCAACTTAATCTGAAGCCCTGTATAACTTATACTGTCCTATTATGACTGATCTTATTTGAATCTGGTTTGTTAGATTGCTACTTTGTATTGACTGATTTGATTTAAAACTGTTATGATTGATAGCATCAAGTCTAAGAGTATAGGTAACTACACTGAAGATTACAAGATTCACTAAGATACCCACTCTGGTTTGATTATTACTTGTTTTTGAAATCTTATACTGTCTCCAATGCTTCATTTTTATTAATGTTGTTATAGTCTGCTGAGACACCATGGTAACCATTGTAGATCACGTTGTATTGTGGTTTTATATAACTTTTGCTTCATGCTTTTCTAGGAATTGTTTTGTTTTATCTTGCTTTGTTTTTTTTTCCCTCTAATACAGAAAGGATAGATATACATGTAGAGACTGATGCATGTGTAGAGCTTATAAACAGTTTACAAGAACCAACTATATAACACATGTTGAAATGAACAACTCTTTGAAGAAAAAGAGACACTACACGACCCAGTGCTGATTCCACAATGTCATGATGTGAAATCCAGCAAAACTATCATTCTTTGTTCAAAGTGATTTTAGCTTGTTTTGTTTTGTTTAAGTTCAACATGCATGAAGGTATGGACAGCAGTTTTGAAGAGAATGAGAGACACTATGACAGCCATTCTTGGCTTCCCTACTGTCAGGTCTTGAAGACCTGAAATGCCTTCCTTGTCCTGCTCAGATCAATTCCATACTATGTTGTTTCATGTGAATTCCCTGTATGTGACAATATGGACAACTATTTGGAAGAAAACAAGAGTCAATATGATAGAGAGTGAATATCTCCAATTGCCTAGCTTTGAAACTTATGCCTCTTATATTGCTTTCTTTTGACCCACTTTGTTTTGTTTTGTTTTGTTTTGTTTAATTTTACCCTTTTGATATAATTGCACGTATATTTCAGTGTGTAAGATGGACGACCATATTGCTGTTTTTGTCAGATCATGAAGCAGAACTGTTAACAGTCTCACTGTTTGAATGTCTACTTTACATGTTTTAACTTTGTAATTTGAACAACTATTTCCAAGAAGTCAGTATGTAATTTGTCAATTAATAATTTCTTAGTTTTTTTGTTGTTCTTTTCCTTTTTTCCTTGGAATTCTATATTGTTGCTACCCTTTATTCTGTTTTTAAATAAAATTTAGAAAAATAAAATAAATAAAGTAAAAATGATATACTTAGGAATTAATCTAACAAAAGAAGTAAAAAACCTATACATGGAGAATTATGCCTTGAAAAAAGAAATCGAAGAGGACTTCAGAAAATGGAAGGCATCCCTTGTTCATGGATAGGAAGAATAAATATTGTGAAAATGGCCATTCTCCCAAAATTGTTATACAGATTCAATGCAATTCCAATCAAAATGCCACTAACATACCTCATAGATCTAGATAAATCACTGCTAAAATTCATATGGAACCAGAAGAGACCTAGAATAGCAAAGGCAGTTGTAAGCAACAAAGGCAAGGCAGGAGGCATCACAATCCCTGACTTGAAGTTATCCTACAAAGCTACTGTAATAAAATCAACATGGTACTGGAATAAAAACAGATCTGAAGATCAATGGAATAGATTGGAAAACAATCACAACCACAAACACATTCAACCAAGTTATCTTTGATACAGGGGCCAAACATGCTTGCTGGAAGAACGATAGTCTCTTTAACAAATGGTGCTGGAAAAATGGGCTATCCATATGGAGAAGATTAAAACTAAACCCTTGCCTATCACCATGTACTAAGCTAAAATCTTAATGGATCAAAGATCTAAATATTAGGACAGAAACACTAAATCTGCCAGAAGACAAAGTAGGTAAAAATCTTGAAGACATAGGGGTAAGTAGAGAATCCATGAACAAGAATCAAACCACACAAGAAATACTTCCCAGAATCAATAACTGGGATCACATCTTATTAAAGAGTTTCTGGATGTTGAGATTTCCAGCACAGTGAAAAGAAAACCCACAAATTGGGAAAAAATCTTAGTGAACTGTCCCTCAGACCAAGGACTTCTGTCTAGAACTTATAAAGAATTTTAAAAAATCAGACCCTTGAAATTCAAAGACCCAACCCAAAAATGGGCATCTGAAATGAATACACAGTTCTCAGATGAAGAAATGCAAATGGCAAATAAATATATGAAAAAATGTTTATCATCATTAGTCATTAGAGAAATGCAAATTAAAACCACACTGAGATTCCATCTCCTCCAGAAAGAATGGCCAGGATAAAGAAAACTACCAACAACAAATGCTGGAGAGGCTGTGGGAAAAAAGGAACTCTTCTGCACTGTTGGTGGGAGTGTAGACTGGTGCAACTACTGTGAAGGTCAGTCTGGAGATTCCTCAAAAAGCTGTGATTGGAAATCCCATTTGACCCAGCTATTCCACTTCTGGGCATATTCCCAGAAGAATTAAAAACATCATATCAAAGTGATATATGTGCACCCATGTATATAGCAGCGTATTTTGTAAACCTAATTACCCATCCTCTGAAGAATGGATAAAAAGTTGTAGTATTTTGGGGGGGGGGGGTACCAGGAACTGAAGTTGTGGTATTTTTATACAATGGAGTACTACTCAGCTATAAAAATGATCACATTGAGATATTTATAAATAAATGGACACAACTTGAGACCATACTCATAAGTGAAATAACCCAGACTCACATGTATAAATACCGTATAGTCTCCCTAGTGTGAGAAATGGTAAGAGTACATAAGATTCTATGGTAATCATGATTCCCCATTACATAGCTTTGGAGCCTTTTAATGTTTTCATTCATCAGTTGGAATGGTTTTATTCTGTTTTGTTTGACTTTATTATGTGTGATGGTATGAACAGCTGTTTTGAAGAAAGCAAAACATTATGGCAGCCATTGCTGATTTAATATTGTCCTGCTCTGAAGTCCTATCATGCTTTTATTCTTCTATTACCATCAGTTCTATCATGTTATGTCTTATTGGGATTTTAATATATGTGATAGTATAAACAATTTTTTATGGAAAATGAGATATTATAGTAGCCATTGATCATTTTCTGTTATTCAGTTCAGAATACCCTGTAATTATTTCATTCTTTTGAATGGTTTTATAGTATTTTGTTATGCCTGAGATTATTGTATTTGAAGCCATGCACAACTATTACAAAGAAAGAGACATTGTGGTAACTACTGTTAATATCTGATTGCCTCATTGTAAAGTGCTGTGCTGCCTATGTTGTTCTGTTCTGATCTGCTTTGTTCTGTCCTCTTTTGCTTTATTCTCTTTAAAATAAAACAAGACTACTAGAGGTAATAAAAAAATTCAGCAGAATAGCTGGATACAAAGTAAACACTCAAAAATTAATAGCATTCCTGTACACAAACAAAAAACTCACTGAGAAATGTATTTTTTTCTTTGCCCCATGCTTCCTTTCCTTTTTCCCTTTGACAGTTCATCTTTTCTTTTGGGCAGTTTATTCCCAATTCACAGTATCTGTTGTACATTTCAAATCCTATTTACTAGTTCAGTTTCTCACTCTAGTGAGACAATATGTTTTTTATACATATGGATCTGATTTATTTGACTTATGAGTATGGTCTTCAGTTACATTCATTTACCTATAGAAGTTTCCAATTTATCCTTCTTGTGATTGAGTGGTACTCCAGTATACAAAAAATATCCTTTTTATCCATTCATTGGTTAATGAACATTGGGTTGTTTTCAAGATTTCACTATTACACATTATGCTGTTATAAACAAAGGTGTACATATATTGCTGTGGTATGATGATTTTAATTCATCTGGGAAATAGTGAGGTTGAAAGAAACTTCCATTTCTAAATTTTTGAGGAATCTCCACACCGATTTTCACAGTGGTTGATCTACACTCCTACCAGCAGTCCAAAAGGGTTTCTTTTTCCCATAGCTCTGCCAGGATTTGCTATTAGTTGATTTCTTGATTATAGCCATTCTTTCTGAGTGATATGGAATCTCAGTGTTATTTAAATTTGCATCTTTCAAATGACCAATGAGAGTGAACATTTTTTCATATATATATTTTCCATTTGTAATTCTTCATCTGAGAAGTGCGCATTTGTATCAGATGCCCATTTTTTGGATTGAGTCTTTGAATTTGGGGTGCCTGATTTTTAAATTTTTTACATGTTCTAGAGAGAAGTCTGAGAGACAGTTGGATAAAAATTTTTCCCACTCTGTAGGAAATCACTCTGTTGGTGATTTCTTTTGATGTACAAAAACTTTTTAATAAGATGAGATCTCAGTTGTTGATTCTTTGAAGTACTTCCTGTGAAGTTTGGGTTTGGTTTGTGAACTCTTTGCCTATCCCTCTGTTTCCAAGATTTCTATCTACTGTGTCTTCCAGAAGGTTTAAGGTTTCTGTTTTAATGTTTAGATCTTTGATCCATTTTGACTTTAGTTTAGGGCATGATAATAGATACAGGTCTAATTTTAGTCTTTGGCATGTGGACAGCCAGTGTTTCCAGCACCATTTATTAAAGAGGCTATCTTTCTTCAAGTGAATATGTTTGGCTCCTTTGTTGAAGATAAGGTGGCCAAGTGTGTTTGGGGATGTGTCTGTGTCAGGAGCCATTGAAGCTGGAAATTGACCACACATGCAAGCTTGGAATTTAACCATCCCAAGAATGAAGAGCACCTGGGGCAAACCATGTAAAGAAGCTGCTTCAGCCCAGAGAACACCTGGTCCCAAAAGAATCTGAAGAGTGGGTTGCTAGGAAAACAGGGTGTCATGTGTCATTAAGTTGCTAAAAGATATACATAAACACCTCTGCAATGAGGGGCCTCTTTCCTCACATCAGGAGGATAAAGAATCCACCTCACCCCAGCTTTGTCTCTTCTTTATTTTTCTCATCCTCTCACTGTTCTTAACCCCAAGAACCTCAGGAGCTGCTTGGGGTGCAGCATGTCTGTATCTTCTATTCTGTTTCATTGATCATCAGGCCTGTTTTTCTGCCAATATGATGTTGATTTTATCACAATGGCTTTATGGTATAATTTCAGGTCTGTGACTATGATGCCCCTTGACTTGCTTTTGTTGCCCAGAATTGCTTTTGCTATTCTAGGTCTTCTCTGGTTCCAAATGAATTTTAGGAGTGTTTTCTCTAGATGGGTGAGGTATATTAATGGCATTTTTATTTTGATTGCAATAAATCTGTATAGCATTTTTGGAAGTATGGCCATTTTAACTTTGTTGGTTCTTCCTATCTAACAGCAAGGGAAAATTTCCATTTTCTGATTTATTGCTAAGTATTTCATTTTATGTGATAGTATTTCAAAGGATGTGCTTTCCCCAATTTCTCTTTCTGTGGGTTTGTTGCCTGTGTATAGGAATGCTATTGAATAGTCAACAGTCTTTAAGAACACTGTAGCTAATTTTTATTGAGTATTTGATGTGTATTTAACATTGTTTTAATTCAATCTCATAATACCTCATGAGTTAATCTTTGTTGTTGCCACTATGTTATATATAAAGAACAAAATTGTAATGGTCAAAATATTAGCAAGTTGGGGGTCAGGACTTGAATCCAAGTGCTCAAATTGCATCAACCTCTGCTACCTCATTATATTATGGTTTATATATTAAGCACTGCTAATCACTTCACAGATTCCCTCTTTTCTAGTTTTCACCAATTGTGGTCATTTCCAGAACATTAGGCCCCAATCTATGGTGGTCTAAAGCTTATATCAAATAAGTATTCATGAAGTATAGAGGCACAAAGGCTTGTCAGTTGGGGATTGGTTTATATAATGTGCCTCTTGGTAACCAGCTATACATCACTGTTACCAGTCATTTCTAAGAGACAGGAGCAACCAATGTGGAACAGGAACTATCACCTGGGAAACTGACAAACTGAAGTATATTGGCTGAGGCAGCATTTTCTGCTACATTTACCCCCTATTTTAATTTCTCTAGCAAATATTTACTGGCATATTACATGTGATCTTCTGAAACAAGTCTCAACTAGAATTTAGGCCTGCTTGTTCTGTAACATTATTTTTGTAAGGTTGGAGGTCATTTCTGATGTAGGAGAGTGTCAAATGTGTCTTGAATGCTCTTCAAATCTTGGTCAAGTGTTTGACTGGTGGTTCTATTTTCTTGGGGCAATTGTCCATAGAGTTTAAGGCAAAATAGTGTTACAGCTAGTAGGAGGCAGGGAAGCAAGGACTGGGATAAGCTTCCTGAAAAGACATAGAAGTCAAGGGGAATAGGTATGAAACAATCTCCAAGAATTTGCAGTTTCTTTCTTGTAATTAGTTTCTTCAAGATATTGTAGCAGAGCATTTTTGTCTTCCCAACAAGCAGCTTGAATGTCATTAATCAGTGCTTCTTCCAACAGGAAACTAGTTTTTGAACCTCCAGGAGGTTGAGTCCAGGTCAGTTGGCTTTTAAGTCCAGAACTGGAGTCTTTCCATTTAAGGGCAAAGAGGGGCTGGCTGACATGAGCAAATCAAAGGCAGAAGAAAGCATTTTTGTGGGCCCAGGTAGGTGTACCAGAAGGCTGTGTGTGGCCAAAGATTGTGGCATTGGCAGCCTGTTAGATCTTGAACTGGCCTTACAGGCAGAAGAGATGTACTGTTTGATGCAGGTGGCGGTTGCCTTGGGACAGCACTTTATCACCAAAGAAGCATGATTGATAGCAAGTCCTGGGGGTGAGTCCTTTGTCCATATTACTAGAAACAAATCCCTTTAAATTTCAGGGTTATGGGTATCAGGCCTTTTAGACTGATGCAGGCACTGCTCATCCTCCAGTGGGACAGTCAGAGTCAATATCAAGTCAAGGACACAGGACCCAAGTGTGAGGAACGCTGGCCACATCCTAGGAGGGGTAAAGCACACTCAAGCATGTACAGGAATTCATGTTTGATAAATTGTAATTCAATCTCGCAGAATCTTCGGTGGCAATGAGGGCTCCAATGGGTAACTTCTATGAGGTAAACCAGGAGAGCAGAGTGATACCAATGTAAGCCTGTCCCATTCCAGTCCCAAAGTTTTCCTCTTGAATTTCCTCATTCCCAAACACCACATCTTTAATAGTATAGCTATAAAGCTTTATTACTCTTTTGATAGTTAACTCTAAAATTACTGTCAAATACTTTTCTACCATTAATGGAGAGATAGTTGCTACATTTAGTGCAGACTGACTGTAAGTCAATATCTGAGTTATCTTAATGTTTATATCATAACAGCCAATTTCTTCTCTAGGATTAAGGGTAGTATATATTTGGTTCTTATGGTGTGTCAATATTTAACTTGTCTTGGATGGTAGTACTGTAGTTGACTTGCTTGACATTAGTGTTGCATAATTATAAGTATTTTTTGCTAAGTCAACAATTACAGAACAACAAGATTGCCTTTGTGACATTAACACTACTCAAGCACACCACCAAAGAATTTGATTGCTTCCCCTCTTAACCAAAGGGGTAGGGCTTGGGGCTGCAGCATAGGATTACAGGTAATCACAACTAAATTTTATCACCGAAAAGCAATGCAAGAGATTTCTCTGTAATAGCAGCAAACTCTTGAGACTATTAAAATCTATACCCTTCAGCACACAGACACACACACACACACACACACACACACACACACACATGAAACATGAGAGGAAAAGGTGATAAAATGCCTCCAAAAATGATCCAACACCCCCTAAGACAATTAAGAGGCACTGACTGAAGTGCAGAAACCCATAAGCCACACACCCAAATTACTCCATTGCAGAGGAAGATAGAAAACAGTTCAAAAGGTACTCAAAGGAATTGAAAAGATATAATTAAACAGATAATGATAGTAATAGCCAAAAGATGCTGAAGTTTTAGAAGGCACTCATACGAAACTAGATGAGATCAACAAAATGATGCAAAACATGAATCATCAGTTTATAAATAAATTAGAGCCTTGAAAAGGCTTAAGTCAGAAGTCTAGGAGGTTAAAAATTATATTAAGCAGCTGAGAGCTGGACCTGTTTGGGACTGGGAACATCTCAGGAACAGCAGCTGAAAGCTGGGTCTGATTGGGACTGGGAACATTGCAGGACTGGCAACTGAGAGTGGGGCTGCTCAGGAGAGCTAGGCTCACCCTTCACCCTCAGGGAACATCGCTGGCCAAGCAGCTGAGAGCCAGGTCTGTTCGGGACTGGGAACATTGCAGGACCTGCAGCTGAGAGCTGGGTCTGTTTGGGACTGGGAACATCGCAGGACCAGCTCTCAGGCTGCTGAGAGCAGGACTGCTCAGGAGAGCTAGGCCTGACCTTCACCTGCAGGGAACATTGCTGGCCCGGGAGCTGAGAGCAAGGCCTGTTCGGGACTTGGAACACCACAGGACCAGCAGCTGAGAGCCAGGGCTGCTCAGGAGAGCTAGGTCCACCCTTCTCCCTCAGGGAACATTGCAGGGACCAGTGGCAGAGGGCTTGAGGTGCCTTGGTCTGCCAATGCTGGGCATGCCCCTCCTCCAGGAACATCTAGGAAGTCTGCCACAGGCTTGGGACCACATCTATTGGACCCACCCTTCGACCAGGAACATTGGACTGCAGTAGAATACCATGCTGGCTAGATGAGAGGCTCAGGAACCCCTCACCCAAACAGAAGACTTCATCAGGCTTCAGTCAGTGTGGTGAGTTTGCCCCCAAAAATAGAGGTCTGCAGTGGTTAAATAGGGGCAGAAATGAGACTCCCTCCAAGTGTAAGACATTGGCTAACCTGGCAAGAGATTAGGTAACCTCCTCCCCCAACACAGAGAACATCAGACAGGTTGAAGAGTGTGCCAATATTGTCCCACCCCAATTTAGAGGAAATTAAAAAAACTTATGAGACCCTAGTGATACAGTGGGCTTCAGCTAACAAAAACACTATAGCCAGGGAGACCTGGTGACCTGCCACAACCTGAAGATATAACAAGAGCAGGAACTAGGAGTTGCCCTACATCAATACTTCTGGGCTAGTTAGCCCAGAAAGAATATAGGACTCACCCAACAGGCACAGTAGAAGGAATTCAGGAGACTAGATCTCCTCTTCATGGTGGTACCCATCAATTTGACAAACATCAACCACACAGTAGAACCCTGAAAGACACACTACAGAAACTTGTGACAGTTGGAATAGAAAGACCAGAAATTTACCCAAAAGGTGAAAATGCCTAAACAAAAAGGCAAAATGTAATCCCAAACATCTAGTGCATCAGGGGCAAGTGCAGCCAATAATGAAATAAAGGACCCTAAAATTCATACATCAGAAATCTCTGAAAAGATAGAAAATGAAGTAAAGAAGCAAACCCATGAGACTATAGAGGGACTCAAATTAGAAATAATGTCTTATGTAAAGACAAAAGTAACAACCTTAGTAAATGAGCTGCTCAACATAGCTAGAGAAGAAATAGATAAGAAACTACAGGAGCATGGGAAATTGATTGAAGCTTTGAATGAACAATGCAGAAAACAAGCAGCATCAATGAAACAAATTGAAAGAGATATGCAAGAAGCAAAAAATTGTATTGAAAGCCTGCAAAGCCACTTAAATGAAGATGAGGATAGAATCTCGGACCTTTAGGACAGGATTGCAGATAGTGATCATGAAATGGTAGAACTTATAAAACAACAAAGCAGCATGAAATGACAATCCAACAACTACAAGATGATGCCAGGAGAAACAATGTTAGAATAATAGGCATTAGTGAGGAGGCAGGAGGCAACACAAAGGATATAGCTAAGCTGCTCACAGACATAATGGCAGAAAATTTCAAAAACATGGGGGAAAAATCAGATATACAAATAAGTTAGGCATATAGAATACCACACAGTCATAACCAACATAAACCTACACCTAGACATATAATAATTAAGATCACAGACATATAGCATAAAAACAGAATACTAAAAGCTGTTAGAGAAAAGACACAATTACCCTGCCAAGGAAAGCCTATTAGAATCACAGCAGACTTCTCAACACAAACCTTCAGGCTAAGAAGAGCTTGGAGTGAGGTATTTCAAGCCCCAAAAGAAAACAACTTTCAACCCAGAGGGATATACCCAGCAAAGCTCTCTTTCAAATTTAATGGAGAAACAAGATGCTTCCATAACAAAGAACAACTAAAGATATTCATATCTACCAAACCAACCTAAGAAGGAGTGCTAAAGGACATCCTGGGTAGAGATAAAAATGACCACAATCTCCAGAACAACAGAAAGAAATCACCAGGCTGGACAAGAAAGTAAACAAGAGAGAAAAGCAGGAAACTAACAACAGTAACACAACATGGCAGTCAAGCCAGTACTTATCAGTGATATCCATAAATGTAAATGAGCTCAATTCACATATCAAAAGAAACATGTTCACAGAATTGATCAAGACAGGATCGCACAATATGCTGTATACATGAAATATATCTGACTCAAAAGGAAACTCATAGATTAAAAGTCAAAGGATGGAAAACAGTATTCCATGCAACAGGAATCCAAAAAAGCAGGGATAACTATTCTATTTGCAAACATTTGAACTTCAAACCTAAAATGATTAAAAGAGACAAAGAAGGTCACTACATACTTGTAAGTAGAAAAATTCAAGAAGAAGAACTAACAATTATAAATATATATGCACCAAACACAGGAGCACCTAACTATACAACACAGATACCAAAGGACATGAAAAACCAAATACACAAGAACACAATTATTACATGGGACCTTAACAGCCCACTGTCACAAAGAGATAGATCAACCAGACAAAAAATCAGCAAAGAAATAATAGAACTGAATCATACCTGTAAACAATTGGACTTAGTAGATGTTTACAGAGTGTTCCCACCAACCGCATCAGAATACATGTTCTTCTCAGCTTCCCACGGAATATTCTCCAAAATAGACCATATATTATCCCAAAAAACATTCTTAAGTAAATGCAAAGGTATTGAAATTATCCCATGCATACTATCTAACCATAGCACAATGAAACCAGAAATCAATGGCAAAAGAAATTGCAAAACTGGCATAAATACATGGAAATTGAACAACAACCTTTTGAACAACCAGTGGGCTACAGATGAAATTAAATAAGAAATAAAGCAATACCTACAATTCAGTGAAAATGCAGAAACAACATACTGTAATCTGTAGGATGTAAGAAAAATGGTCTTAAGAGGGAAATATATACCAATAAATTATCATATCAAGAAAACAGAATGAGCACAAATAAACAATCTAACACTTCATCTCAAGCTTCTAGAAAAAGAAGAGCAAGTTAAATCTAAAGCTCATAGAAAAGAGGAAATTGTAAAGATTGGAGCAGAAATCAATGCAATCGAAACTAAAAAAATATACAAAGAATTAATGAATCAAAAAGCTGTTTTTTTGAGAGAATAAACAAAACTGGCAAGCCTCTAGCTAACCTTATAAAGAAAAAGAAAGAAAAAACTCAAATTCATGCAATAAGGACTGAAAAGGGGGAATACTACAGATCCCATGGAAATTCAAAAGATCATGAACACCTATTTGAAAATCTCTAGTCATATAGAGAGGAAAACACAGAGGAAATGGACAGATATCTAGAAACATATGAACTACCAAAGCTCAACCAAGAAGATATAGCAATTTTGAATAACCCAATATCACCTATTGAAATTGAAAACATAATAAAAAACTTACCAACAAAGAAAAGCCCATGTCCTGATATTCATGGCTGAATTCTATAAGAAATTTAGAGAAGACTTGACGCCAATACTCCTTAAACTCTTCAATGAAATTGAAAAGAAAGCAATCCTCCCTAATTCATTCCTGGAGGCAAGTATGTCTCTGATACCAAAACCAGAGAAAGACCCAATCAAAAAGGAGAACTATAGGCCAATCTCACTAATGAACATAGACACAAAGATTCTCAATAAAATACTAGCAAATAGAATGCAGGAAATCATCAAGGAGATTATACATCATGACCAAGTGGGGTTCATTACAGGAATGCAGGGATGGTTTAACATATGCAAATCAATAAATGTAATACACCATATCAACAGAGCCAAAAACAACAACCATGTGGTCATCTCAATAGATGCAGAAAAAGCTTTTGATAAGGTCCAACACATGTTCATGATAAAAACCCTTCAGAAACTTGGAATACATGGTGTCTACCTCAACCTTATAAAGGCCATCTATGACAAACCAACAATCTACATTATACTAAAAGGATAAAAACTGAAAGCTTTTACTTTACAATCAGGAACAAGACAAGGATGTCCACTATCACACCTCCTATTCAATATAGTTCTGGAAACACAAGCCAGGGCAATCAGACAAGAGAAAGAAATAAAAGGAATAAAGATAGGAAAGGAAGAAGGTAAATTATCACTATTTGCAGTGACATGTTACTCTATATAGAAGAAACAAAAAACTCCATTAAAAGAATACTAGAGACCCGCAGGGAACATACCAGAGATCAGCATCTCAGCCAGATCTGTTTGAGACCCATAGACCCGCCCTTCACCTGCGGGAAACCTCTTGGAGACCTGCAGCTTGGCCTGGGCTGTTTGGATTAGGAACTTTGCAGAGACCAGCATCTCAGCCTGACTCTTTGGGACCAGTAGGCCTGCCCTTCACACACAGGGAACCTCCCAGAGACCAGCATCTCGGCCAGGTCTGTTTGGGACCCATAGGCCCACCCTTCACCCACAGGGAACCTCCTGGAGACCAGAAGATTGGCCTGCACTGTTTGGATTGGGAACATTGCAGAGACTCGCATCTCACCCTGACTGTTTGGGACCAGTAGCCTGCCCTTCACCCAAAGGGAACATCCTGGAGACAAGCATCTCGGCCAGGTCTGTTTGGGACAAGGAACTTTGCGGAAACCAGTATCTCAGCCTTGAGAGTTTGAGACCTGTAGGCACACCCTTCACCCACAGGGGATGTCCTGGAGATGGACCTGGGACAAAGGACAGTGGCCCAGGCCCCCTGAGGTTCCATGGGCTCCAGGTTGACCATGCCCAGCATCCACCTTAAAACTTAGGGAGCCAGGAGCCCACAGAGGGGAGTTAGGACCCTGGGAGGGAGCCAAGAGCTTACGGGGGAGCCATTGCTGCTCCAGGAACTGAGGGTGCAAGAGGTAATTCACCACACATAGAGAGGAACCTTTGGAACATGGCTCAAAGCAAGGAAATATAGAAAAATGAAAAAAGGAAAGACCAAAAGGCAGGCTCAAAGCTCTAGCCCTCCCCAAGAAAGCTTAGAAGCCATGTACATAAAAGAAAAAAGAAGCCATACAATTGAAATGACTGGAATGATATCAAATGAAATAAATATGCAACTAGGGAAAGCTATGGAGAAATTCAAATCAGAAATACTTGCCCAGGTAAAAGAAGAATTGATAAAAACAGTGAAAGAAATAGTGAATGCATCTAGTGAAGACACAGCTAAAAAATTAGAGGAACAAAGCAAACATAGAATCCCTAAATGAACACAATAAGAAACAAACAGAATACATAAAGCATATTCAAAGAGATATACAGGAAATCAAAAATGCTATTGAAAGCTGCAAAAACCACCTCAATGAAAGTGAAGATAGAATTTCTGTTCTCAAAGATAAGATTGCAGCCAGTGAGCAGGAAAGACAAGATCTTTTAAAAATAACAAAAAATCAGGAAATCACAATTCAACACCAGCAAGATAATGCAAGGAAAAATAGCATAAGATTAATAGGAATAAATGAAAAACAAGGGGACAGCCCAAATGATATCAAGAGTATATTTACAGAAGTATAAGCTGAAAACTTCCCAAACATCAGAAGAGAAACTGACATCTGGATAAGTGAAGCATTTAGAATTCCAAACAGCCATAACCAAAATAAAACTACACCCAGACACATAATAATCACCATCTCAGAAATCCAACATAAGAACAGAATACTAAAAGCTGTTAGAGAGAAAAGAGAGATCACCTAGAAAGGAAAACCTATCAGAATCACGGCAGACTTCTCAACACAAACAATGAAATCAAGAAGAGCATAGAGTGAAGTCTTTCAGATCCTAAAGGAAAACCACTTCCAACCCAGACTGACATACCCTGCAAAACTGTCCTTCAAAATGGATGGAGAAATAAGATACTTCCATGACAAAGAACAGCTAAAGAACTTCATGAACACCAAACCAACCCTACAAAGAATACTGAAAGACATTCTAGACGCACACGGGATAAAACCACGAAGCAAGGCAGACAATTGAACAGAATGGAAAACTAAAGACACAATAGCAGAAAGATAACATGTCAACAATAAACCAATATATAACAGTTACAAAAATTAATGTAAATGGCCTCAACTCACCAATCAAAAGAAACAGACTGGCAGAATGGATCAAGAAACAACATCCAACCATATGCTGTCTACAGTAAACCCATCTAACCCAAAAGGACACTCATAGACTGAAAGTCAAGGGATGGAAAACAATACGTCATGCAACAGGAAACCAAAAAAAAGCAGGAGTAGCAATTTGTTTGTAGACAATGTAAATTTCAAACCAAGAATGATCCAAAGAGATAAAGAAGGTCACAACGTACTAGTTAGGGGAAAACTTCAAGACGAAGAGATAACAATCTTAAATATATATGCACCAAATTCCAGAGCACCCAGCTATATAAAGCAAATACTAACAGAAATGAAAAAAATCAAATAAGAAATAATACAATTATAACAGGAGACTTTAACACACCATGGACACAAAGGGACAGATCAACTAGGCAGAAAATCAGCAAAGATATAACAGAACTGAATCACACCTCTGAACAAATGGACTTGATAGATGTATACAGAGTGTTCCATCCAACAACATCAGAATACACCTTCTACTCAGCAATACATGGGACATTCTCTAAAATAGACCATATACTAGCCCACAGAACATATTTAAGTAAATGCAAAAGAATTGAAATTATCCCATACATGTTATCAGATCATAGAAATTAATGACAAAAGAAATTGCAAAAAACATACAAACACATGGAAACTGAATAATACACTACTGAGCAATCAGTGGGTCACAGAGGAAATTAAAGAAGAAATTAAACAATATCTACAAGTAAATGAAAATACAGACACAATTTACCAGATTTTGTGGGATGCAATGAAAGCAGTCCTGAGAGGAAAATTTATTGCATTGAGTTCCCACATCAGGAAGACAGAACGAACACAGATAAACAACCTAATGTTACAACTCAAACATCTACAAAAAGAAGAGCAAGCCAAGCCCAAAGCCAAAAGAAGGGAGCAAATTTTAAAGATTAGAGCAGAAATTAATGCAATAGAAACTAAGAAAGCAGTACAAAGGATCAATGAATCAAAGAGTTGGTTCTTTGAAAGAATAAATAAGATTGATAAGCCCCTGGCCAACCTTATTTAAAAAAAGGAAAGAAAAAACTCAAATTCATGCAATAAGAAATGAAAAAGGTGAAATTACTACAGAATCAGTGGAAATGTATTTCTTCTGTAGAAGATCATCAACACCTACTTTGAAAACCTCTACTCTCATAGGTTGGATAACATTAAAGAAATAGACAAATTCCTAGATACATATGAACTACCAAAGCTGGATCAGGAAGATGTAAAACTGCTGAATAACCCAATTTCTATTACTGAAATTGAAAATGTAATTAAGTCCTTGCCTACAAAGAAGAGTCCAGGCCCAGATGGATTCACTGCAGAGTTCTACAAGAAATACAAAGAAGACTTAACTCCAACACTCCTGAAACTCTTCAATGAAATAAAAAGGGAAGCAATTCTGCCTAAATCATTCCTGGAAGCAAATATCACTCTAGTACCAAAACCAGAGAAAGACTCAACTAAAAAAGAGAACTATAGGCCAATCTCCCTGATGAACATCGATGCAAAAATTCTCAATAAAATATTGGCAAACAGGATGCAGCAAATCATCAAGAAGATTATACACCATGACCAAGTAGGATT
>PVJX010006664.1:0-76074 GCA_004027295.1 Dolichotis patagonum
TATCATCTATATTTATCTATATCTACATCATCTATATCCATGTCTATATCATCTATATAAGTATCCATATCTGTCTACTTATCTATATTATCTGTATGATCTGTATCATATATATATCATCTATATTTATCTATATCTACATCATCTATATCCATGTCTATATCATCTATATTAGTGTCCATATCTGTCTATTTATCTATATTATCTGTATGATCTATATCATATCTATATCATCTATATTTATCTATATCTACATAATCTATATCCATGTCTATATCATCTATATTAGTATCCATATCTGTCTATTTATCTATATTATCTGTATGATCTATATCCATATCTCTATCATCTATATCTATCTATATCTACATCATCTATATTATCTCTATCCTTATCCATTTATACCTACATCCTCTATAATATCTCCATCTATATCTTCTAGATTTGTATCATTTGTATCATCTGTACCTATATCCAATATTATACCTGTTAATAAACAAGCACACATCAAATGGCACTCTAAAAACTAACCAAACTGATCAGAGGCGAAGACTGAGGAACCGTTTAGGTTGACAGCTGGTGAATGTTCCAGTAAGAACGGAGTGAATGTCAGGGTTCTGCTCTGGGGTCGCCTTAGTTTCTCCTGCACTCTTCCCATTGCATCTTCCGATTTCCTTATGGGAAAGGCCTCCTATTTTCATGGGATTTAGAGTCCAGAAGATTCTTTCCCCATTCTTGGTTTCCTGGACAAAGAACTGGACAAAAGAGGAGGAGAAGGTAGCAAAGATTTACATTTGTTGCAGGTGGAAGAGCAATACATTCAGCAGAATGAGAGCAGGGGGCAGAAGCAGCTGTGAGGATAGCGGCTTCTGTACCTCCAGTTCCTAGATCGCATCTCTCCCATGCAAAAAAGGCATTTGGACAGCAGTCTTCCCAGAAACTCGCTGGGCCTGACCTCAGATTTAAGCTGTCCTATGGAAGATCTGCTTGGTCTTAGCTAGATGTAAAACAAGAGTTGAAGATAGCACTTTTCCATGAATCCACTCAGCCCCATGTTCAGGGTTCAAATCCTGCATAGATATCGAGGATCCCGTGTTTTGCCCAAGAGTTCCGGATCTTCCATGACTTCCAGGACGAGCGCGTGCTCAGCCAGCTTGCCCAGCCCTACGCTCCAGTCTCCCTGCAATAAAAGCACCACTAGCCACCATCTTTGCTTGCCGTGGTAGCAGTAAACACACCCGGCAAGCCTACACTCAGCATCTTTAAAGAAGAAAGTGAAAATTATTCCAGAGCCGGGTAAGCAGGTGACACTGATGAGCTTCAGTGGACTAGCCTGAAGTTACGGTCAAAAAACATGTACTTCGCTGAGATTCTGCAAAAAGAAGAGGAGGTCGGGGGCAGGGGGACATCTGAGTGACCATTAATGGCGCGTGTCCTCTCTCACATGCACTCATGGCTCCTGGCAGTCAGGGGAAGACTCTTTCGAGTACCCCGGAGTCCACCAAGTCAGATCATCACTCAGGTGGAGACATGGAGCAGGTACGAGGAAGGAAACCAGACTTGGAAACAGAATTAAAAATTAATGTAGAAAAGATGAAGTTGAAACAGTGGTGGTGAACCTATGCACACATGCTATTTGTTTTACTTTTCGGACAAAAGATGTTAATAATGAGGTTTTTTTTTTCCTAAACTAAAACCTTAGCATTCAGGTTAATTTCAGTGTTGGCACTCTGTGACAAGTCAGTTTTGGGTTGTAGTATGGGCCCTCATCTCTAAAAGGTTCATCTTAGTAATTAAAATAATATGGATAGAAATATAGGTAACAGGTACACAATGCAAGGCTTGGAGACTGTTTCACATAAATGTGCATCGCGGAAGATATCTGCAGTGCAGTAGGGAAAGTGTACGATCTAGTGTAGCAGGAGCCTGTCATGCCCATGTGGAGAAAGAGTAAATCACCGTATTCTGTCCACAACCAAATCCATGAAGCTAAAGAATTTAAAAATGAAAGGCAAAAATGTTACAGAAAAAGGAATATTTTAAACTTTGATTGACAAAGTTTTTATAAACAAAAATTAAGACAATAATAGATAGCCAAATAAAAATGCAGATAGATATGACATAACTGCATATGTGCATATATATCCATATGTGCATATATACACAGACGTATGCACACAGGAAGCTTCCTTTAAAATAATGGCAGTGGACTGAAGATACCAAGTAAAAAATATCTTCATAGTATATGAGAAATTATGTTACAGAAAATAAAATGTAGGTGTGCAGTTAGCATCTAAAAAGCATCTAAAAAGATGCTCTATTTGAGAATAATTGAAATGTAAAGAAAAGTCAAGATAAGATCTTGTGCTCCCATTAATTTGCAAAAATTTATAAAACCTAACACCAGCAAAATTGGTGAGGATGCGGACTTATGGAAAGTTTAAACACTGCTTGTGAAAATGAATGGATTTGATCAATTTGAGATTATTCCTGTATCATCCGTTAAATTTGAGGATGCACATACTGTTCTTTTCTGTGAATTTTCTTGTTGGCGTTTTTGTGACATGAACATTGTAAAAAACAACTGAATAAATAAATATTTATATTTCATTCATTCAAAGGACTATCTTGCCATATGAATCGTCAAGTGCTGCATGAATGTTGAGACACAATTCCCCACAGCGTTTCTGTCCAGCTTTATGAGTATTTCTTGTAAACATCTCAAAGACATTATAAGGGAAGCCATCTGGGAAAGACAGTGTGTCTTCCTTTCACCCAGAGGGGTAGGCTTTCTTACAATCCTTGATAATAAAGACGGTAACTTTATTTAGAGAAAATTAAATGCATTGACTAGAGAGTCTTTTAATTGTCTGGGGATGCTAAACATTGCTTCCATAGTCATGCCCTGGGGCCTGAGAGCTCCGCAGCTGACTTTGACATTGCCCCACCCCGGTGGACCTGGGGAGCAGTGTACCCTGGAGAATGTGGAGGTGCTGCTGCCTGCCATTTGGGGAATAACCAGCTCTTTTATCGCTACCTAGGCCTCCTAAGTACTCTGCCAGAATCTTTAGAAAGGGAGTAAGCTCCCTCATTAATTTAGAAATAGTCTAAAAAAATTTGAGACCCTCACTGTTTGGGATATGGATACATTTTTGAAATATAGTGTGATTGTTTGTATCTAAGATGTTATTTCAAGAATGTTCTATATAGATGTGGATTTTAGCCAAATGGAAGAAATGTTTAATGGAATTAAGGAATAAAAAATATTGGAATCAAGTAATTATCTTATGGTGGCATTTACACAAAATACTACTCATTTTTGCAAATGAGCATAATTTTAATAATGAGCATAATTCAAATAGTTTTGCTTTACTAGAGATGTTACAGGCTTCTGCTGATAAAACTTTACCTGTTTTTAAAGTGCTGAACTCTTCTTTTATGCAGCTGTACCATACATTTAACTTAAAATATTGAAATACTCCAATAACTCTGCATGTCTTAGTGAGGAGCTGTGGTCGCCCCTGCCCTCCAGCCTGGCTCCAGCCCAGCAGCCAGGCACAGATGTCCACCCAGCGGGTCGTCTGCAATGCCCAGTTTGGCCCTCCTGTGGCACCAGCTGTTGAAAGACTTTGACAGTCTCCCCTGCGTATACTCGCATATATCTTAATATCAAATACTCATAACTCTGCCCATAACCTCCTACTCTCCTCTGGCCACTTTCATCAGGACACTTGTTCTGTCTAGTCCAGAACTTTCAAGGTTTTATCTCTCTAAATCTGATTTTTTATGACCCGATCCTTTCTGTCTTTCCATCTTACTCAGGCTGCAGGACTTACCTGAAATCTCACATGTGTGCTGGGAGTTACCATCAACGGTTTGGCTGCCTTACTACCTGCCTTTCACATATTGGACTTTGACCTCAGTCTGCTGACCCCATTTTCTTTGGATGATTTCATTATGATTTAACCATGCTGCTGTAGAAAAGAATTTATTTAGTTAGATTTTGAGCAAAATGGAGAGCTAGGGGTGTGAGACTGTCCACAGTGGTAAGAATGAAGACTAGACAGGGTACCAGGACTTTGGGCACAGAACAAACTTCCCGAGACAGCATGGGATGCCCCCCATCTCCTCGCAAAGGAAGCTACAGCTGCTCTTTCCTCATGGCCTGAGTTATGAGGGGCTGAAATGCATTGAACTTCCTCTACCAGCATGGACCGGGCCCAGTCACTTCCTAGTAAGCGTCTGAATTTTGGAGACGTTATAATGAAAACCAACCAGGTTCTTCTAAGATCTGTTTCCTTTAAGCCCTGCATGTTGAAGAACTGAGCTGAAAACCCGAGTTTAATGACCACAGAGCAGCTGTGACAGGTAGCCACTGAACAGACACGGAAAGCCCCGTGTCTGTAGCCCAGCAATTGCTACTCAAGTGGATTTCATGCATCTGTACATAGCCAGAAATGTGCGCTCTCAACTCCAAGGTATCATGAGGTCCTTCTGTGTGACCCTTTTCTCCCACAATAGTGTGTCCTTTTGGAACTTCAGTTTTCCTTCTTTTTCTTTAATGTTTGCTTTCCTTTCCTAACCGAAAGTTGAGCTATGCATTGAAACGTAGTTTATAAATAAGATGCTTGAGTCATTGAGTCTCCTCTTCTTGCCTTTTTCTTCATTTGCAAATATTACATGTCCAAAAGTCACTGCTTTTAACTGATCTCAAAACTTCCATAGAAGAAAATCTTGCTCATGGTATTCAGGATGCTGAAGAAAAAGATTTGAAAAAGAATACATAGCCAAGGGAGCTTTAAAACAGTGGCAAAATGCAGAAAAGTGACACAAAGCGAAAGAGAGCTCAGTGTCATTGAATTTTGATATTGTCATTCTTTTTGTAAATTTTGTTAATGATTCTTTTTTATTAATGGAGACAGAAGTGTAAAACCTGTCTCCAGAATAGTTCAAATCCTCTTACTACACATGCCTATAATTACATGTTACTAATTACATACTTTGTACCTATTAGATAAATGCATATAGTTTTCATTGAAATGTTAACTTTACTCTCACAGCATAAGAACCAAAATTATTTTAAATAAGTATATCTAGAAATTTAAGATGATATTTATGAATAAAACAAAATTCAGTGAATTGATTGACTAGAAAGAACTGTATTTCTTTAAAAGGAGCACCTTACAAAACATTTTAATGAGCTCTAGAGATAAGGTTATTATGTGTTCAACTGATCAGAATTATTTCTTCAGTATTAATTAAATGGAAAGGTTAGTGACAAATGTTTATTTTAAGAGAGATGACTCATGGCTATCTCTTCGCAGTATACAAACACACTATAATTTGATAAGCATTTTTTTCTAACAAGATGAGTATAGTAATAAGTACAATGATTTTAAAAGTCAACATCAGTATACCGATGTCAAAGCATCAGTGATAAGTTGCTTCATAGATTCAGGATTTGTAATGCATGACATTTGAACAGAAAATAGACACAAATGTCTCTTGCTTTCTCTCCCTCTGCTTTTTACAACCTTGATAAATTCTGAAACCTGTTTTCTCAAATGACACTTTTACTCCACATGTACATGTTAAGTAGAATTCAGAATATTGATTCTTCAACATTTTTGAACCAGGGTGCTGAAAGCATAATAAAATCTTAAAACCAAACTATAATTAAAGTTCTTGTAGACATGTCATGAAAATTTTACTTATAATTTCAATGTTCATGAAACCAATGAATTTAAATGTCAGTTTAGACTAAAACTCATTTATAGTATGAAATAACAGACCTTAAAATGTATACTACATATGGATAAATACATATGCATAAATAAGTGTAGAAAGAGACAGCTACAAGAGTGTATATATATATATATATATATATATATATATATATACATACACACACACACATATATATGCACACTATGTACAAATTAACATGATGAAATGTGTCAGCACATTTTGCTTGGAGTTTGAATTATTAACTTAACTGTAAATTGATCTCATATGTTTAAAATCTCTATAGCATTTGAAGCTGATTACAAACTGTCATCACGCTAGACTAAATGTGCTAAAAAGCTGAGCACATCATATTATAAATGTCTATTATTAACACTGTTCTTTTTGCACAACACAATTCAGGGAGCTGGAGGTTCGCTAGTCTCCAGAGTCATTCTATGGTGTTAAACATCAAAACTTTTTTTCTTACAATCTACTATCACCATAGCTACTTATTACATCCTTTATTGTGTAAGATACCAATCCAGTAAGCATTACTTTCTAATAGTATGTGAAAAGTGAAACAAATGTCATTGGTCTTATCTGCCTATGACAGTGTCTCTTGAAGAATTTCTTTGTGACAAAAAACTTGCTTCTTTTCATCATTCATTGTTCTTGAACCTTTCATTGATATTTTACAGAATCTCTTAATGCCCATTTAAAATCCATAGTTTTCATCATTTAAATAATCTTTTAAATTATTATATACTATTATTCCACATCTCCATGATGTCATGGAGTGAAAAGAAGACCTTTGTGTAAATTTAAAATCAGCTTATAGGATCTACACTCAGGAAGATATGAGTACAAGGAGTATAATCTAAGACTTTAAGGATAAATATACTTCTACTCCTAACCAAAATATTAAGAGTTTTAGTACCTGAATATACTTAGTGCATTTTTGATAAAAATAAGTCAATGCAAAGATTTATTTAATACCCTGAAATATGTCTCCAATTCTCTTTACACATAAACAGAAAGAGTATACCTCATGTTTAAATATCGTAATATCATACTCCTAATTCAAAACGGTTTTATCTGTGGTTGTGTATGTCCTGAGAACGTTTCCTTGCCCTGACATTCCTACACAAAATCTTCTCTGCTGGCCATATAGTTTCCCAAACCTATTCGTGGAGAAGTATCGCACCACTTTCCAGCAACCTTTTGAAGATTGCATCATTCAGAAACTACTGAAGCTGTGTTTTTGGTCTCTGCATCCCTGGCACCATGTGGTGTGTGGAGCTCGGTGCTGTGTCTCTTTGTGTCTCCATACTACACTGTTTTGGAAAGGTGTTATTTTTCCCTTATAGAGCTAAGATTATTGCCATACAAGGTTCCTCAAACCCAGTGAAATGCTGGGCTCTGTTTTCTTCGTTGGTAACCTCTTGCATCTGAGTTTAACTTTTCTGTAATTTAACATTTGGTTACTGTGTCCTCAAGGGTCCCTCATCACAGGACACAGGTCTGCAAACCTTTGCAGGCTTAAATGCCCTTACCGCCTCTCTTTTCAGTGTCAACTGGAATTCTTTCAAGCTTCCACGCTACTTTCATGCCATGTATCTCCTCATTCACATCTTCATTCGGCTACCAGCTTTTGGGATGCCTTTTTGCCTCTCGCCGTCAGCTTTGGTTTAGTTAGCACTGCTGTGCTTGTAAGAACCAGCGCTGTCCAGAGTCGTGTCAAGTTTGATGGAGATGTGCAAAGTCTCTCAAGAGATAAGTAGGCTCAGGACCATAGGCTCAGCAGTTAGAGTAGGAAGTCCCCGGGGACCTGGAGCCTCATTCTTACATCCTCCTTCTCTCTGTCCTGCTCTCTGCTTCACCGTGTACTGGGGTTCTCCTCTCCTCTCTCTGGACGATCTAATTCCCCGGACCCCAGGCTCAGCGTTAACTGCTGTCAGAGTTTGGCATTGCTACGTGTCCAAGCTTCCTTTACAGTGTTTTAATTGATATGTAACCCATATGCCGTACAAATCACACATTTTAAATATATCAGTCAGCGGATTCCGTTATGTGCGTAGAGTTGTGAAATCACAGCTCTGATCCAATTTTAAACATATTTGTGCCCACTGAATGATATCCAACACCGCAGACTTGCAGTTCATCAAGGAAGTTAAACACAGCCTTACCAGAGGTTTTCATGTTTAATTTATGTTGTCACACCTACTATTACTACTACATTCTATTTATTCTATTTTTGATGAATATTTAAGAGTTTACATGTATTTATGGGGTTCAAGTGATTTTGTAACCATGTAGACATTGTATCATGATGGTTTATTCACATTGCATTTAGCTATTCATGAATTGTGGAGCACTTGTATTGTTGTCATTGTTCACTAATAGGAATGATGTGATCCTAACCATTTTTTATGAGTTTTGGGATGAATATGTATTTTGGAAGAATATATGTTTAAGAGTTTAGTTGCTGCATCCTATGATTATTATACGCTTACATTATTGAGAAACAGCCAAATTTTCTCAAAATAACTGCACTATTTTACACTCCCCCTAAGAAATTAAAAGATTTTCAGTTTTTTTACATTTTCACCAACTTGTGTTTTTTTGCAGTATTTGTGTTAGTTTTTATTTACCCTGTTGATTATTTTTTATTATTTTTCCAGTGGTTTTGAAGAAGTCATACAATGTGGTTTTGATTTGCATTTCATTCTGGCTGATACTGAACTACATATTTAAACTGTGTTTTATTGTTTATCAGATATATAACCTTGGGCTACTTATTTGTACTTTCTCAGCTGTCACATAGATAAGGTAAAATAATCTTCATAAATTCTCATTATGAAAACCAATGTAAAAGCCACTCAAGTCAAAGTATTCTTTGAAGTCACTTGGAAAGTTGCCATGCAGAAGACTTAGAATCTGTGTTTCCTATGCATCTCAATAACTCAGCCTTCCCCCTCCATCCTAGAGAGAGCGTTTGTTCTGGGCGATGTGAGAGTGGCTTAAGAAGCTGGTTTACGTTGGGGTGTCCTATAGTGTATAAAATGTTTGTAAATGTGAGAATCACAGACAGCACTAGAAATATCTACCAATTTCTAACCTACAGATACTGAACAGAAGGAAAAAAAGCAAACTCAATTTCAAGGTCACTTCTGGGCATTAGCCCAGTGGACTGATTTCAGTAATGTCCCAGACTTCTTACTTTATCTTACTGCTTTCTTAGTATCTCTGTGTTTTTCCTAGGTCTTCTCCATATTTTTCCTAAGAATATTAAATGCAGTTAAATTGAATGAATACTCAGTGTTGTAACTGTGGTCATTTATACAGTTTTCCAGACCATGAGGGTTGTTGGGTTTTATATTTTTGACTCAGTTCCTAGGATTTGCCCCTAGACTATATGACTTACTGTTCAGTGTTCGAGCAGAACTTGTTTTAATTACTTCGTACCAATGAAGTTTCTCCTCTGTGGTGATTTGCATGTGATCTGAGAAGTGTTCCCAAAACTGCGTAGATATCCTTTTCTGAGGACTGTTGTGGTATTTGCATAACTCCCCATGTTTCTGGAGCTGCTGGTTTGCCTACAGGAATGCAATTTGGCTCTTTCCTTCCTTAGTTCTCTCCTTCAAACTTGTGGTTCTTCTGCATTTCATTTCTATTCTAGAGCTTCTAGCCCTCTCTTCATCACTTTGTTAGATCTTGTTTAGACAGCACCCTGACTATGGAATTCTCTAATTGCTTTTCCAAATTCAGCTACTATACTCACCCAAACTTGAGCATTTTCCAAGTCTCAGCCTACCTTCCCCTTAAGCAGTGGCCCCAATCCCCATCCTAGAGCCATAATGGGGGTGTGGCCTTCTTGTTCGGCCCCTTTACACCTGGTACCCCTGGTAAGGGAGTAAGATGGCCTGAGATTATTCAGGGCTCTAATACTCTCTGTCTGCCATCCTTGGGATTGAGCTTTTGTCCAGACAAAGGGCCAGTGATAGAACAAATGCTCTGTCATTTATGCCTAACCAGAATGTAGCCCTTGGAAAACTTGACGGAACAGAGAAACAGCAACTATGAACTGCTCCTTTGGTAAAATCCCAGCTGCAGTCTGCAGAGAGGGTGGAGAGAGCCCCTATTTTTGCTGGGGTAGGTCGTCAAGTTCCTAGGCTGCAGGAGTCTGATAATGGAATAGATTTATTTCACATGCCGTAGAATACACCTATTTTTGCTAAGTTGTAGCAGTTCTTCTCATATGATTATTTCTCTCTTTTCAGCATGGCCCCAGGGCAATTTCTAGAAACTTAGTATTACTAGTTTTCTAGTTTTAATTAAACAATCGTTTTTCTGGAAAGAAGTTCCACCAGAGTTTGAATGTCTTTGGTGAAATCCTCTTGCCTTCTTCAAATTTGAAAGGCCTCTGGTCTATTACTGTGCTTCTTGGCACTGAAGTGTGCACAGTTGTGTGTGGAGGGGGAGCTAGGTTTCATCTGTGTTGTTTTAGTTATGTTTGGAAGAAAAACTTGATATTACATTTGGCTGACACCAAATATTTCTCTAGAATGATTGTTATTTTTACAAGAATTAAAACTTAATGTGCAACTACATTTATATTGCCCACAATAACCCTTTTTACATTTCTAAATACTGAAAAATATTATATTTTCAACCTGGGCATGGTGGCACATGTCTGTAATCCCAGCACTCGGAGGCTGAGGCAGGAGGATCGCTGTGACTTTGAGGCCAGACTGGGCTACACAGTGAAGTGAAGGCCAGCCTGAGCAGCATAGTGAGACCCTGTCATCTCACAAAGATAGATAGATAGATATATATAGATAGATACGCACATACATATATATACACACACACATATCTGTATACATATATATAATATATGCATGATGTTTCAAAATGCCTAAAATATTCATGGTTATGCTTTTGAGTTTAGATCTAATTAAATTATATAATAATTTGAGAGGTTACCTTTCAAATCTGTCACTAATTTTTAAAATATCTTAACCACATTTACATTACATGCTTTTTAAATGATTCAGTAAGAAATATTGAGTTCAGATAAAAAGATATCTCATGATTACACATATTTACAATTCCATTATGACTTATTCAACTTAGAGTGGTGTTTATTGTAGAAGAGACTGTCAAATATACTTGTATTCACTTTAAAAAATTACTTTGAGCTTCCAAAAAGGGTTTCTTTTGAAAAATATGCTCATAATTTCTGCAATTCTGTTGTAGTGTAGAATCCTTACAATTTATTTACAATTTGCAAGTTATTTAAATTTTACAAGTTATTTAAATTTTTAATATCTTAAGGGGGACAAAAATATGAGCATGTGAATAAAAGCCATAGCATGCCAGAGAGTGGATAAGTATGCTCATTTTCAATCAGAAAAATGAGACATATGTGAATTAATATGCTTAAAATTATTTCACTAAAAATATTATAATTTTTAAAAATAAATCTATTCCATTATCAGACTCCTGCAGCCTAGGAACTTGAAGATCTACCCCAGCAAAAATAGGGGCTCTCTCCACCCTCTCAGCAGACTGCAGCTGGGATCTTACCAAAGGAGCAGTTCATAGTTGCTGTTTCTCTGTATTTGTGCAATAACGTCCTTGTTTTATTTGGATTTGATATTACATAGAGCAAACAACCGTATCATATACGACTACTGAAAGTCGGATATATTGGGGCATAAGAGATCTATAAAGTCATTACTCATTATAAAGTGACAATAACTCATACAATTTAGTAAATGTCTGTTTTTACTAAACATTATTAGCCAATACACTATTAGTAATTTCTCAATGTGGATAAAATAGTAGGATATAAACAGTATGTTATATCACATAAGGAAAAGTCAGAATGACACTCAATATTCTGTATTATTCATGAGCATCAATAAAAATAGCAAAAACAACAAAATTTGGAAATAAAATTTCAATTTAAATATTAATCCATGTCACCATAGAGGAGAATTTGTGAATCCTACTATTTTTTAGGATACTTGTACCATACAGGGTACTGTTACGTCTATAAGAATCCCCCCTGTTGCACTTATTCACATATTTGTGTTTAAAATCTTTGAAAACCACTAAATGTTATTTTCTGCAGAGTTTTGTCTTTTCAATAAATCATATTTTTGCAATCATATAACATACAGACTTTCCAGATAGGCTTCCTTCCTTTGGTAATCTGAATTTAAGCTTCCTCCATGCCTTTCATGTTTTTGCACTGCCTAGTATTCCACTGCCCGCTGCAGCTCTGATCGTGTATCAGTTGTTACTGAAGTACACCATTGTTGCTTCCAAGTTCCAAGAGCCACGGACAAACTATAAGTATCTATGTGCAGGCTTTGGCATGGACGTACAACGTGGAGGTTTAGCTCCAATGAACAAATACAGCGAGTGCCATTGTCTCACTCTACACTAGATGTATACTTTTGTGAGAACCTGCAGAACTGGTTTCCCGTAACTGTGCAGTGTTCTGTCCCCATTCTGAGTAAAGGAAACCTTTTCTTGGCCCCTATCTTCTCCAGAACTCGGTGTTACTAAACTGTATAGCGTTCGCCATTTTCATCAGTGTGTTGTGGTATCTGATTATTTTAATTTTCAGTCTCCTTATATATAGGGCTATGTTGTAAAACTCTTTCAAGGGTTTAGTTGTCATTTGTGTATTTTTACTATAGAAATATTAAAGATTTGGCCCATTTTTCATTGAATTTATTACCATTGGGTTTTAAAAGTCATTTGTTTCTTTGATTGTTTGATCATTTTTTGTGCCTAAATCTCACAGACTGAACAACTATTTCTAAGATGAGAATATGCAATATATTAGTTAATGTTCATTGCTTGCTTTTTTTGAAGTTCTGTATCGTTTCTTTCCTTTGTTCTGTTTTGCTTTTTTTAAAAAAGACCTTCACTTGTTTTAGATAATAATGCTTCACCAATGTTATTTCAGAACTTTTTCAATTTCTTTTGCAGATTACTGCTGGTTTTTAGTAGAGTCTATCTTATCAGTTATCTTCTTCATGTATCCTACCTGTGATGTTATATCTTACGTGATACTGTCATACTTAAAATTAGCTATTCCTCCCTTTTATGTTCTGAGTGTTAGTACTTCTGATTTAGAGCCTTGACCCACTTGGTACTGTGGCCCTAGAGAACTGTATTTTGCTCTGAGAATATGAGAAGTTTCTGGAACTGCAACTCAGTTGATTTTGGAGATCCCGTGTGATTGGGCTTTATGGATATTTACCTGTGAATTGTGCTATGACTGGCTGACATCAGGTCCATTCTTGTTCAAATTTCCTGTCTCAACACTGCTTCGAAGGGGTTATTTTCTGTATGTATCTGCTTTTTCCTTGTTTTAGGGGTGGTCGTTTGCTCTGCAACTTCATTTTGTGAGCAAGCTAGGAAGAGTTCCTGAATTTTAGTTTGCTCAGCTTTTCACTATTCATACAACAGCCTGGCTACTTCCAAATTTCTCACATTTGGATCTTGCTTATTAATGCTCAAAATCCATTTCAGCTATGTTTTCTAGGGCTATGCTGATTTAATAATATCTGCATTTAAAAAGTAAACCTCATTGTGTCACCTCTATTCTTATCTAAATTAATAATTTTGTCCTGTTTTACCAGTAAAGTGACTACATTTTATCCACTCCTTATTAATAAGGAAGACAGGATAAGGCAAGGTTTCCCTGAGTGGAAATGAAATGTTAATAGCAAGCAATGTGCAAAGTCATCATCTTCAAAATGTGGACCAGTAAGGAGAGCGTAGAGTCCATGGGTCAGTTTAGCCTGAGGTCCTGAATAGCAATTGTTAGTATAGAGCTGCAAATTAGCCACCTTGAGTGGAACTTTGCTTGACAGATTTGATTTTCACTACACTTTGTTGTTTGCTCATGTCATAAAACATAAGTTGTACAAATTGAAACATTTAGTGTAGGTCGTTTTTTAGCAAATGTATTTTATTCAAATATGAGTCAGTGAAATAGTTCCATTGCATAGCACAAGGAATTGGGATAGTTTTCCTTTTTTTATGTACTTATTAACTTAAAGAATTTCAAATTATCAAAAGTAATTCTGAAAGTTCATCCTGAGGTAATCCTATGATACCGGATACTAATATAAAGCAACATGGCAGCGTCCATTGGTTTCCTAAAAGGAGAACATGAAGGACATGTTTAGAGGAAGATTTTAAATTTTTTTCAGACAGACCCAGAATCCTAGAATCCCAGAAGAGAAAGGTAGGCATGAATGGAAAGAAGAGTGAGTATTTGTATTTCAATTTAGTCCCATTTCAGTGGACAGTAGAAATGGAAATTTTATAGAGTAAAAATAGCTAATGTACACACAAATGTTGACAATGATTATTTCACATTTCTTGTGATCAGGCTTAGATAATAATGAGTAATTAATTTTATTTCATTTTCTGTTAAACAGTGGACTATTAACTTGAATTCTTGTGATTCAAGTATTTTAGATTTTAAAAATCTGTAAGATGTATGCGATTAACAGGCTAACTCTAAAAGAGGAAAAGAAAGAAAAGTTAAGCAAAGAAACCTTGAATTCACTAAAAAAGCTGAGTGTTAAGGATGATAAAGAATAACGTTGCTGAGTGTGGTGGCACATACTTGAAATCCCAGCACTCAGGAAGCTGAGGCAGGAGGATCACTGTGAGTCTGAGGCCATGCTGGGCTACGTAGTGAGTTCAAGGTCAGCCTGAAATGCATAGTGAGACCCTGTCTCAAATAAATAATTGCATTTGTTGAATGACCAGTGACATTGAACATTTTTTTCATATATTTATTTGCCATTTGTATTTCTTCCCCTGAGAATTGTATTTCCATCTCAGATGCCTATTTTTTAATTGAGTCTTTGAATTTGGGAGAGTTTTTCAGCTCTTTATGTGTTCTAAATATTAGTCTTTTGTCAGGACAACTGGCTAAATTTTTTTATCACTGCATGAGTTGTATTTTTCATTCTATTGGTAATTTCTTTTTTCTTTCTTTCTTTCTTTCTTTCTTTCTTTCTTTCTTTCTTTCTATCTTTCTTTCTTTCTTTCTTTCTTCCTTCCTTCCTTCCTTCCTTCCTTCCTTCCTTCCTTCCTTCCTTAAGGGTATCAGGAACTGAACTCAGGACCTTGTGCTTGCCAGGCAGGTGCTTTGCTGCTGACCTAAATCCCTGACTCTTATGGGTAATTTTTTCTGCGTGAAAAAGCTTTTTAATAGGATGAAATCCCAGTTATTGATTCTGTGTACTATTTCTCATGCAACTGGGGTTTTGTTCATGAAATCTTTGCCTATACCTGTCCTCAAATGTTCTGCCTATTCTCTCTGCCAAGGGATTTAGTGTGTGTTTTAATATTTAGGTCTTTGATCCATTTTGATTGTAATTTAGTGCATGATTATAGAAATGGATCTAGTTTTATTCTGCAGCATGTGGAAAGTCAGTTTGTCCAACATAGTTTATTAAAGCGGCTTTCTTCTTCCAAGGAACACGCTTGGCCAAAGATAAGGTGCCTGAATGTGTTTGGAGTAGTTTCTGGGTCTTCTAATGTGTTCCACTGGTCCTCAGGTCTGTCTGTTTTTCTTTTCCTTTTTGCCAGTACCGTGTTGCTTTATCCCACCCAGTGGCTTTGTAGTATAATTTCAGGTAAGGGATTGTGATTCCCCTGCTTTGCTTTTTTTGACTAGGTTTTTTTCTTCTATCTGGGTCTTTTCTACTTCCAAACGACTTTTAGGACTGTTTTCTCTAGTTTTGTGAGATATGCTGATAGTATCTTGATTGGGATTATATCATATCTGTATAACAATTTGGGGAGTATGACCATTTTCAAAAAGCAAGTTATCCTTCCATTTTCTGCTGCCTCCAACACAATGATAATATTTCACCTCACTCTGGAAAGAATGGCAATTATTGAGAGATCAACTAATAACAAATGCTGGTGGGGCCATGGGGAAAAAGAGCTCTTTTTTCATTGTTGGTACAAATGTAGACCTGTATACCACTATGGAAATCAGTGCAAAAATTCTCTAAAAAATTAGTAGTAGAGGTCCCCTTTCATATAGAAATCTCCTGCTGGGCATCTTTCTGGAAGAATTAAAAACATCATACAACAGCAATGTATGTGCACCCATGTTTGTAGCAGCACAGTCTGCAATAGCTAAAGCTTAAAAACAGTCCAAAGACCCATCAATCAATGAATGCATAACAAGGACTGGTTTTTTTTTCTTTCTTTAAAAAACAATGGAGCAGTAATCATAAAGAAGGATAAACTTGAAACAGTACTAATTGAATCTGCTCTGGGAACATGCTCTCAAGTGAAACAAATCAGACACACGTGTAAAAATTTCATTGTTTCTTTGGTGTGAGCAACAGAAAGTGTAAATAAATACCAAATTATATAATACATAGAGTGAAATAGGAAGAAATAGTTCAAAAGAAAGGGGAAAGAGGGAGGGGGTAGAGGGAAAGGAAAAAAGGAAGAAAAAATATAAAAGAAGGATAAAATGGACACAAAGCTTTGTAAATGAACAGAGAAAGAAATGTTTAAGGGATGGGAGATTGAAAGAAAAAATAGAGGAAACAGGATACTCCTGTACAGCTGCAAATTCCCTGTGTTGTATATGACATCCTGTGTGTCTACATTGCACCAAAAATTAATACAAAGTTAAAATAAATACATGAATTAATTTTAAAAAAGTATAATGTTGAATAGTTTCAAATCCAATCAATACAGTTGGATTGTGACATACCTGAAAGCATATAATCAAAAGAGGTTGCTTTCAGGTATTTTTATTTTGTTTTGTTTTATACTAGAAGAAATTGGTGTAGGCATTATATCCACATTAGTGAATGCTAAAATATGAGTAGCTGGAAACACAAAAACCATAGAGAACAAACAAAAAAAAGTTATTTTTGAATGCAATAAATAAGATTTTTTGACAAAAGTAAATGAAAATTATGTAAAATCCTTTATGGAACTTAAATGCAGTAAATTTCATTTGCTAAAAATAAGAGAAATTATGCATCTGTTCTTTCTGGAAAAAATCTCATTCGTTTTTTGTAACTGTTAAATTAGTTTTATGGTATTACTATATAAGAAATTTTATGACATGTTTCAAGAGTTTCCTCAGACTATTTCCATATCATTAAATATATCAAATACCATTGCAATGAATTTACAAGGAGATCACCTGGCATCAGAATTTTCATTTGATGGATGAAAATGCATATTAACAGTATGAGAGATTTTATTTTATATCATTGTAAACAATGGTCTGGTGCTATTTTTTCTATATCATAAAAATATCTGAAGCTTCTTCTTAAAGGGACCATAATTTGGAACTCAAATGAAGTAAAAATGACAAATTCACAGCCCAATACTCTTAAGAAACAACCACAAACCCCAAAAATTCCTAATTTGGATTTTAAAACAAAATAATATAGTGATAGACTCTGACAGCTTTTGCTGTCAACATTTTCAAAACTGTAATTTGTGAGATCATAGCATCATGATGAGAAGAGCCGAATAATTCCAGTAAGAAGAGGTCACCTGAATACAGAACTGAGGAAAAGGTGGGGTTGAAAAAGTAGGAAAAAGGATAGGGAAAGGGCAAGAGGATGTGAGAAAGTAGAAAAGACAAGTGTTTCTCTGAATGCAAACCTCAATTTAGCAGTGACACCAAACACATAAAAATTAAATTCAAAGGAATAGGGAAAAATCTATCACTTGATTAGCATTAAAGTTATAGGGAAAAATGTGCCAGTTTATGACTGTTGTTTGTCAGATTCTTCTATAGATTTACTCAGACAAAACTTAGTTCATTGAGTGTTTTCTCTATTGAAACTTTATTTAAATGTAATTAAGCTTCTTCGCCTCCTCAACTCACACTTCCAAAGCAGGCTCAACAATGCTGAGAAGCTATAGCCCATTTCTGTTATTTATAAAGAAGGGTGTGTGCATAGATTCATGTACTCCGCGGATGGACAGCTGGTGGCCAACTCGTAGCACCCAGCTGAGCTGAATCAGCGCGCTGCTGGGTGTGAACGGCCCGCCTGCGGATTGTGGCCAACAACACGGAAAGGAGCAGAGGAGAGGACGAAGTAGTGTGGTGCTGTTGGTTCTCCTGGGGCCGTGGGCGCTCCTGGAGGGGCTTGCTGAGCTTCTCTCCTGATAAGAACGCAGCTGTTCTCATTGTGAGTGGAACCGGGGACCTCAATGTTGCTGAGAATGGCTGAGGTTCACTTTGGATGAAATTCTGGTCCTTATTTTGAACATGGCTACCTGGTGCAGATCCTTCACCGCGCTGGCATTGACTTCTCAGCTTCCACCGCTGAGCTTTGGGCCTTCCCAGCACAGATCCATGAAACTGACGTGCGTGAGTCATTGTCGTGGGACTCCAGCTGGACTCGTGGGGCACTGTCATGGGCTCTAGGTCTTCAGCTGGACTCCTGCAGGACACTGCTGTGGGATCCAGGCCCAGAGCTGGATTCCTTGGGTCTTTAGTGTGTGGACAGATTTCCTGCACTTCTTCTATTTGACTCTTTGGGTTACTATTATCAAATGATTCTATAAATTATGTGTCCTGCATTAAATTATTTCTCTTGTAAACCCTGACTACAACATATACCCATGAGGTATGAATATGAATTGACTACTGAGGCTCAGTGGAGAAATCTTACTGGAAAAACTCACTGTTTAAATATTCATGTACAACCAGGTAGCAAGCTTAAAGGTTCTTGGTGATGGAAGAGCTCATCTCCACATTTAAATTTATACTTTCCACATTATCTGTATAAATATTACTGTAATACATATCGGGTATAATTTTTAATGTTCCTTAATATTCTAATCTTGTTTATATTTTAATTAAAGCAGAATATAAGTGCTGGAAATTTCAAGCATTGTAAATGTTTATTGCTGAGTTAGACATTTTTGATTAAAATTATTAAGCATTTATGATCCTAACCTATTCAATTTAGGCTTTTTATACTGCATCTAAGAAGTTGCATTTGTTTTTGTCCTTTCAAAGTCTTTCTTTTTCATTAATTTTTTAGTTACAGACATACAATGCATCATGCACTTTAAATCATGCATTTTGGTGCCCCTTTGCACACATGGTGCTCTCCCTAAGACCAAGAGGACCAGCACCTCCATCACACTGGGCCGTGCTCTGCTCCCGTGGTAACGCGCGCCCTGCAGCTCTGTCTCCCCACCAGGCTCTCTCCATCCTGTTCTTGTTCCCTAGTAAGCATTGGTGAGCACACGACTGCACTGACCGATTGCCTCTTCTTTTATGGTTCTCTCCATTTTTGTTTTATTTCTGTTGAATGTCTATTGTTTGATGTTTTGCAAGTTGAAGATTGTTGTATTTTTATCATGAATTTACCACTGTATTGTTATTCTTGTATCTTATCATCTGTGCTAAATTTCATCTGAAACCTAGCTTTTCTGAATATAGCCTCTCCAGTTTTTTTTCTCCAATGTTTGTGTTGTAAATTTTATCATTATTTTACATTTCTCCTAACTAGGTAACAATATTAGGGGTAAATTTCTTCCAGACAGATATAGTTGATGTGTTTAATCCATTCTGCCAACCTCAGTTTTTTAAATTGGTGTGTGGATGATTTTAATTACTGACATATTAAGATTTAAGTATTCTAATTCCTTTGTTTTTACTCTTTTCCATGATCTGCCTTCACTTGTGTTACATGATAATTTTTAGTATTTTATTTCCATTTACTGGCAGAGGGTTATGCATCTTTCTGTATTTATTTTAATTCCTTTAATAGATGTTCTCACGGTTATGATGAATATATATATATATGCAGTTCACAAATATTTGTATTTTACTACCTCAGATATAATCTAAAATAATTTCTGTTAGGTTTCTTTCTCCCATTATTCTGTGATATTATTTCTTTATACTGCAGTTGGTTCTGGATATGTGCTGAATTTCAAACAGTAATTATCTTATTCATGACATCTTATAACTTAATTGTTTATTCAAAATTTAATAATTTTTTCCAAAATATCTGTTATTTTATTTTTCATTTTTGCTATCTTAAATTATACATCTTTCAATATGCTTCAATGTACTGTTCATTCAGTGTGCTTAGCGTGACATTAATTTCCATCTCATTGCACCTTCCTCATATGAATGTTCCAATTTAACACTACCGAAATATGTCACTTGTGTTTCATTTTGCTTAGCTAACAATGCACCTACATCTTTCATACAACTGTGAGCATCGACAGCTTCTCAAGTCCTAAGAGCCCAATGACTCTGTCTGCCAATTTTTTAAATACTTACTAAGTTTTATTAGTCATATTTTATTATTACCATATTTGCATTCTTCATCATTAGAGGAAAAATATGCCTCCCGGTGGTAAACAACCTGTGTAAGGGGTGTCACAGAATAAATCTTTAGCTTGGCCTCAGTATCATTATAAAAATCTACATATTATGTAACAAAGATCGCAGGGTCATTGCCACGCCCACATTGGTGCTATGTCATCATCTTCGCGGGTGGATCCCAGGACCCCTCACGTGCTGGGCACATGCTCCGCCACTGAGCTGTGTCCTCAGCCCAGAAATATTGTAAAATCTAAGCGATTATTTTAGCCAGTATTCAAAATCAAGCATTATATGCTCTCATCCATCCTTCCATTCTTCTCATCTTTATTCAAAAATGTCCTTTAAAGACGTTTAGCTTTCAGGTTTTCTGTTGCATATTTTAATCTCATGCTTAAACGTGGTGCTGTAAACATTGCATTGTCAGAATTTTTTCTACTTTGCGTTTTTATTCCAGTTGCCTTTTTTTATACATGCTGATTCTGTGTATAAATAACAGAAATTCTGCAAAGGACCAAACGCTCTGTGGTGAGATGAACGGTTATTTCTTCCAATAACCGGAAATCAGGGTTTTTGCTAAGAACTCAGCCAAACTCATCCCGTGCCCCTGTGCTGCCTTCTACAGTACTAAACCCCATCTTGCCCCGACTTCTTGTGTGGTTACAGAATCACAGCCAAACAGAAAAGAGCAAGTAGCCACGTCCTTCAAGTGAGAAGAGAAAAGCAGAATTTTACTGCCCGTTGATTTATTTAACTTCAAAAAACTAAACGTTTCCTTACAAGAGTAACTCTCAATTTCAGCCCGCCTCTGAGTCAATGACTGACAAAGAAAACAGAAAGATGCTTGGCTCAGCCTGTCCCTTCTCCCAGTTCCCTGGGACTGACCTCAGTTTCCCGGTTTGATTTCCTGCAAATAACAAAAGGATGCCTGGTGCCTCTAGTCAGCATCCCATGGGATATCTCTTTCACCTGGCTTTCTTTCTTCAAAACACACCTTATCTTGCTTGCATGCCGTGCTGCAGTACTTCTGGGGCCACCAAAGTTAGTGAAGTTGAGTTGCGAGTACCTCTCTTCATTACTGTGTGTCATTGACTCATAGAAAATTATTGTTGAAGCAATAATCAAAATTCCAAAGCAAAGATAAAAACACTAGATAAGTACATGAGCACATTTTCATCAGCACTACTTATATTTACTTGATAGCTCAAATACATCGGTTGGTTATCATTTCCTTAAATATTTGGGTAAACCAATCGAGAAAAATACTCTTTGTAATCATGCAAGTTTATTAGAATAGTTTGTTCTTAGTCAAAGAGAGAAAATACTTATTAGAAACTATTGTTTTGGCATGCAGTACTGTTTCTGCTCTAGCAGAAGAAGAAAAAGCAGTCTTCAGATTAATACTAAAAACAAAAACCTGCTGGCTGAGAAAAAGGAGTTGGCACCATGTCCTGATTAAAAGGAGTAAATTTAATTATACAAGTCTTGCATCAGGAACAAATAACAGAAGAAAGACAATTTCTCCTTAGTTGAGCCGTGGTTTTGCACAAACTCTCCAAGGTTACCTTAACCTAGGAGTTTCAAAAACTGCAGCTCTTACAGCTGAAGTGGGCTTAAATCAGTTATTTTTCAGAGCTAGAATTTTACTCAATAAACAGCTCTTTTTGTACTGGAAGGGAGATGATGAAGAAAAAATAGAAAAGAAAGAAAAGTCATTGGAATAACAAAAGTGAAATCATGTTTATAAAAAGTCAGTATTATTTCAAAATTGAACTCATGGAGCGGGCTATAAACATGGGCTTTCAGCGGTTTAACAAGTGGCTGCAAAAGTGCAGCTCACACAATGGAAATATATACAGCTAACATTGATCCATAAAAAATAACAATAACGAACAGTAAATGCTAAATAAAATGTGAAATTTTAAGTTTCACATAAGACATTTGGTTTTTTTTTTTTTCAAAATGAAATGTAGTAGAATGTAAGATACACACACACAAATGTACATAATTATTCACAGGCATACTAACATGAGGAAGAAAATTGCTGGCCAATACACAATGACAAATTTAAATAGAGCAAACTTTTTTCTAATAAAATCGTGTGTTTTTTTTGTTTGTTTATCTAAGTTTACTGGAACAATTGAGGTGTACATAAATGTCAAGTTCACTATGCAGAACTCATAAGTGTACATGATCTATCTTGATTCATTTCTTTCCCAGTCCTCAGCCCTCACTTCAACTTCCCTGTATTCTTCCCTCTTGCAAAACTGTTTCCAATTTTTCTTTCTTTTCTCTTTTTTTCTTTTCCCATCTTCCCTTTCCCCTTCCCCTTTTCCTACTATCCTTTTTCTTTTGAATAATTTCTTCTATTTTACAGTATCTATTACACATTTTGGTTTTTATTTACACTTTTAGTTTCTCACACCAGAGATATTTATATGTGTGTTCAATTTATTTGACTTATGATTATGGTATCAATGCCCATCCATTTAGCTAAAATGTCTCAATTTTATCCTTATTTAGGGGTAAGTAATACTCCATTATATTAAAAAAAAAACCCACATCTTTTATTCATTGGTTGATAGGTATTTGGATTGCTTCCAAGACTCAGCTATTACAAACTCTGTTGCTATAACATGGAAGCACATATATGATTGTGGTATTATGTTTTTAATTCCTCTGGGAAAATACCCAAAAGGGGACTAGCTCGGTAGAATGGGCCCTCTTGTCCTAAGTTTTGAGGAATCTCCACACTGATTTCTATGGTGGTTGCACCAGTTTACACTCCCCCCAACAGTGGAGAAGGATTCTTTTCTCCCTGCACCCCCTTCACCATTTTTTATTGATTTGTTGATGGCAGCCATTCATTCCGAGACAGAAACTCAGCACTGTTTTGATTTGCATCTCTTGAATGACCACTGACATTGAGCATTTTTCCACGTTGTTTGTCACTTGCACTTCTTCTGAGAAGTGCATATTTGTCTCAGATGCCCATTTTTTTTTTTTTTTGGCATCTTTGCACCTGGGGGGGGATTGACTTTTTACAGATCTTTATGTATTCTAGACAGCCCTTTGGATAACCAGATGGTTAAATTTATTTTTTCTCTTCACTCTGCTTTCTTTTTCTATGCAAATGTGTTTTAATAAGATGAGATCTTAGTTACTGATTCTTTATGATATTTCTTATGTGATCAGGATTTCATTCATAAAGTATTTGCCTATACCTATCTCTTCAAGATTTCTAGCTATTCTCTCTTCTAGCTGATTTAGTGTTTCTATTTTAATATAGACTAATTTTGCTCATTCTATTTTTCATTTTCAATGTTGTCTTTGCTTTTATTTCTGATATTTTATTTTTTAATGTAAATATATATTGTCCTAATTATTCCCAGTTCTCTTATTTGGAAATAATCATTGTTGCATGAAATTGGCAAACTGTTATTTTTTTCTCTTATGATATCTCAGTGACTATCTTCTTAGAGAGACAGTGTTTTGTAATATGACATATAATAGTGTTTCTCTTTCTATCATTTACACACACAAAAATAATATATATCTCACCTATTCTACAATTTAAACTGGATTACCGTCACCCAATGTCAAATTCTTAAATTGCCTGTACTTACCCAAATGTGGAAGGGCAGGCCTCAATATATCTACAAAAAATGATACCTAGTAAGAAATCTAATTCTCTTTTCATAATTTTTACAAAAACATCAAAATTAAATGTTGTCACACAAAACACTGAAACAAAGCCCATGCACCTACCACCATGAGCACAGTTAGACTCTACTAATAACTTTCCAGGTGACTATTGCCTCTTAAAATTTTCATTAGTGCATGTTTGCGATGCACCATGGTTGAATTCTGATGGGCCCAGGCACACACACATCTGTACCTCACTGCGTTGCTTCCCTTGTCCTGCCCCACCCCATCCCTGGGTCTCCTTCCCACCTGCGAAAGTTCCCTTACTTTTGCTTGGTCATAAAGTTAAAAACTAGTTATAATTCATGTTGAATACCATTCACCTGGCATTTATCTGAATTTAACATTAATGCGTCTGTACTTCATGTTTTATCAGCTCCTATAAAAAGAAGAGAAATATGTCATTCTAGTCCAACATGCTAATTTTTGCCAGATGTGTTTATTTGTCCAGAAAACTCCTAGATTCAGCTTGATGCGATGAAGGGCTGAAGACTAGGTTAGGTGGTGTCCCCTCTACTCTTCCATGTGAATAGAGATAGCGAATCTGTTATAGAGGATTAGGAATCCAATGCATCTGGTGATAGAAGATACATCAGTACAGTCAGGTTATTATTACCAGAGCAATGTTGGAGAGTCTGGTAGTAACAAGCACAGCATATTCTGATTTTGAAAATTGTAAGTATATTACACGTTTCCCAAAGATGCATTTTTGTTTTTGTTTCATTGTTTGTTTTTTGGGTTTTTTTGACTGGGGATCGAACTCACGATCTCACATTTCACTTTTATTAGGACATCTTTGCAGTGCGTCATGGGTACTTCACTGTAGGGTGGTTGTACATGTACATAACATATTTTAGTTCCCTTGTATTTCTCCTTCCCTCCATCTCCATTTTATTTTTCCAGCATCAGATTCATTCATCTTATAAGAAGTTCTAAAGTTCATTATCATCTATGCTGATTAAAACCCAGGCTAGTGAACCAAAAAAAGTATAAAGCATAGAAGACAATTGTACTAAGTCAGCTAAGGCACACTTCCAGATATGCACTTTAAATCATAGCCCTACACATCTATAGATATTGAGTAGATGATCCTGGCTTCATTTTGATTCAATGGTTTGCTATTGCTATTCTGCTGCTATTGCATACATGCAGGTAAAAAGGAAGTCTTGGTTATTAGTGACAAGAATGAACACATGCCTATGAATATACATGTACATATATACATACACACTGTAAGACACATAAATGCATGTGCAAGCATACAGTGTTCAGACACGGCCGCACTGATTGATTTGAATGTGTCATTAGTTTCCAAATAGCTATGAGCTCTAAGTTTCTATAAAGATGGCACTTACATGGCAGCTTGCAAGCTTTTTCTCAGTAAAAAGTCTGAAATTCTAAAAGACTTTTCATAGTCAGGAATGCTTGTGCATATTCTAAACAAACTGATTATTTTCCTAGAGGCAAAAAACAAAATTTATAAGATAAATAATATGCACAGTATACTTGTACAGGAAAAACATTCCTTTTGTCTTATAAACATGAAATGGAGAAGGTTCTAGAAAGGTGGTATTTTAGGTTCCATATGAGTGAGACTCTTTCTAGCTTCCCGAGTGATATCCAGTCATATTTTGGCTCAGTGATGCTGAGCCAAAAATCTGCATGACAGACAGACCATCAGTTAGTCATGATTTGTCAAAGTAAAAAAAAAAGTTATTTTCATTTGGTGATTTGTAAATGTTTAGTGAGGCACATTATTTTAAACTTTAAGTTCCTTAATATTTTTTTTCAAAGGCAATCATAATTCATCAGTCTTTTACAATAAATAGCTGTTAATATAGAGCCTTTACACAATACATATAGTCTGCATATTTCAAGCATAGATAGGAAACAAAAATACAGTATTTCATGGCTCAAATCTATGCTTAGCATTAAAAGAAACAAGTGAACTTTTGCATGCTTGACAGACTTCCTTCACCATGTGTTCCAGAACATAAATCCACATTTTTATGTTAATTTACATTTTCTATGTGTAAGTCTCGCTGACTTGTGAAGTGCTGGCGCGATAACACCAGCTCTGTCCCACTGTGAGACTCAGCTTTATGTCGTGTGGTGTCCTTTGAGCTTGCTCCTGTACTCAGCCGGTGAACTTAGAGAAAAATTTTCCAGAATTCTAGTCACAGTGGCACCACTTTTCATGATTCATCCTTCATTTGCTTTGTTGTAACAGAATTACTACTTGCTTTTGCTTTCTCCGTGTGTTTTCCTTTTTAAATTTGTTTTGTCTTTCTCTCCCATCCTCTTACAAAGAACCTTTGACAAAATACGGAACACCAAAATTTTCCACAGTATCAATATGTCACATAGTTTATAAGCACATTTCTTCACCAAATGTAATGTATTATAGTCATACTGAAGCAGAAAATAGCTGACAGTAAATCTGCATTTTAAAGCAAGATGAAATGCATGTGTTTTACAAATGCAGCATGTTTTTTAAACATAAAAAAGTGAGTAATTCAGTTCACCCAAGTGAGTAATCCAATCCAAAAGCTTTTGTACAGACTAAAAGTACAAAAATGTTAAAAGAAATCTTTTATTAAAACAAATTATAGTGACATTACTTGGTCTAAAGAATTGAATAAGGAAAGAGATAAATTGCAAATTAAACATAAGTATAAAATACAATTTCCTTTAACATTTTCTGGTGATTTCAGACAGTTTGACAAAATCACAATCCATTTGGGTCTTATAACTTATGTAGAAGTTTTAAGCAATGACGGAACAAAGGCTGAAGGATGGGAAGCTGAAGGATCTTGCTGAAAACTTCATGCACTATGTGTGGATGGGCCTTGTGGAAATCGCAGTTGTTGTATGTCCTCTTCTAATATAAGAATATGATCTCTGAATCCTAGAAAGGTCACTAGTGAACGATCAGCCAATAGACATATATAGATGGGTAGATAGATGACAGATGATAGATGTATATGCAACTGGTAAGGCAATAAAGTGAAATAAAACAGGATTGTGAAAAATAGTCACCTAAATAAAGCAATAGTCAAATTATATTTTTGAAAGATAAGAAATACAAATATAAATCATGATATTTAAAAAAATATTATAACCAAAAGTAGAGAGAAATTGTGAGCAACTTGAAATTCCTACTGGTATTTTCACTGAGCTAAATTATCCTATGTGTTGTAGTCAGGAGTTGAAAGGAAGATAATTATATGCAGGATACAGAATTTATATTATTTTATGATGGTCACCCAGAGTTAGATGCGAGAAAGTGAAGGAAATCTGTTCACAGCACTGAAGACGTGGAAGATCTAGCTGCGGGCCTGGATCCCATGGCAGTGTCCTGCATGAGTCCAGCTGGAGACCTAGAGCCCATGGCAATGTCTCATGCAGGTCTGTTTCATGAATCTGTGCTGGGCAGGCCAAAGGTCCATGGTAGAAGCCAGAAAATCTATGCCAGCGGGGTGAAGGATCTTTGCCCATAGGTTGAGAGTTCTGCACTGCAGCCAAGAAGTGACACTCAAAGTAAGGACCAGGGGTCCCCTGAAAAGCACCACAGCCATCCTCAGCCACAGTGAGGTCCCGAGCTCCTCCGACGAGGAGAACAGTTGAGTACCTATCAGGATGCCGGCGTGACACGCTTCTCCTGAAGACTGAACAGCACACATCTTCCCCTCCAGAGCCAGGAAGCGGTGCTCTATGTAAAGTCCGGAGCTCCCCCAAAGTGAACCACAGCCACTCTCAGTGACAGGTCCTGAGCTCTTCCAGTGATAATGGTCCAACTCACACAGGGGAAGCCAGCAAGATCCTCTCTTCCAGGAGAATCAAGGGCTCCAAACAACAACACTGAGGAGAACCCACAGTGCTGCAACCCTCCTCCCCATGCCTCCTTCTATGCCGGCAGCTTTCCTTGGGTGGACCATCTACACTCAGCACCGTGCCGATTTAGTTGAGCTGGTGTTAAATTGACCACCAGTTTTTAATCCACAATACTGGCTTTAATTTAGTTTGGGAAGATGGTAGTTCAACTTGTATATTTTACTCTAACAATGTTTATCTTTTTCTTTTCTTTCTTTTTCTTTTTTTTTGTACCAGGGATCGAACTCACAACCACACACTTGCAAGGCAGGCACTTATGCCACTTAGCTAACTCCCCGGCTTAACAATGTTTATCTTAACATAGAAAAATTGCATTTTAAATATTAAGTTATGGTAGATACATTGTATTCATCTTCTTTTCTCGCATGTCTGTCTGTTGCTAGGCACTCACATATCTGGCATGCTGCATTTGCTATCTATAAGAAACCTTAGGTGGAACATGCATCAGAACACCAAGTAATTGAGAAAATTTATCCCCTTTATTTTGATAGAAAACAGGTAGAATTTGATCATGTAAAGATTCTGAATGCTTTCTTTCTATTATGAATATATGCTTATCTCAATTATAGAGAGAAAAGTTAAAATGCAAAATTTAACTTCTTCTAGAGTAAGAATTCTAATCAATTAAACCATTTATTGGACAGAGAAGAAGTGCATGTTTATAATGTACTCTGCAAGGAATTTTCAACAAGTTAATAATTTATATGATGAGTTTATCTTTTAACTTCCCACTTGTGTGAAAACAGACAACAAATACAAATATTTTGATCAAATATTTTATAAACTATTTGTAAATTTCTTGGCTTTAAAAATTCAAAGATAAATATTTGGGAGAATTCATGCCTTAAACTACTTGTTTTGACAAATTCACATAAGCATAAAAACATAGTCCACATTTTTCCTAAGTGAATTAAAAACTAAAATGTAAATAAGATACACTTACTGATATAGTCAACAATAAAACAAATTCAATACTTATATTAACAAAACTACAGAATTTAAAATTTGCACACACTGTCATTTGCATTTTAAAGTTTGCCAGATATATTTCAAAATTTTAATTAAATATATGAAATTTCTTAGACGTGTATAATACTGGGACCACGTACTTAACAATTGCCAGTTTATACTGCATTATCAAAATTCCCTGCTGAGGTTTCATGTATGTAAATGTGTTCATTAAGCATAGTATATAATATTAAATTGAAAGTAATATAAGTTTTAAACAGAAGTTAATTAAATGAGGCAGGCCTATTATTAACCCATTGTATGGTATTGCAGAAAAATATGAATGCAGTGAGCTAATTATATGATCAGAGACTGAAATATTGTTTTGAAAATTCTTGCAAATTTTAAAAAACCAACAATACATGGATTGCCATAGTTATTTTATTTTAGTTAGTTTAACTGGTTAGTTAAAAAATCATGAAGTTCTGCAGTGTTGGTACGTGAGTGTGTGTGTGTGTGTGTGTGTGTGTGTTTTATTTTAAAACTTTTGGTACAGTCAGTATATTTTCCCAAATCCTAATGGTATTTGAGAATCAAATAAATTAGCATGGAAATGTGAGCGATGTGTTTATTCAATACCATTTGTACCAGGGTGCTTGGCTGCTGTAACAATCTGTGTTCCAGCACAGATTGGGTGGCTTAAAAGACAAAAATCTATTTTCTCACAGAATTGAGGCTGGAACTCCAAGACTACCCTGCAAAGGGGTTTTATTCTCCACCAGCCTCACTCCTGGCCTTGCACAAGGTCAGCATTTGGTTTTTCCGTGCTTTGCTTCTCTGTGTGCGTCCTCTCCACATTTCCTCCTCAAGGGCTCTCTGTGTCCAGCCCCGTTTAAGCTTAATCGTTTCATTAAAATAGATCCTGTATTTACACAGGATCATGAATAGGGTTAGGACTTCAACACACAAATTTGGGATGTGGGACAACATTCAGTTTATAACACATTATTTTATAGAAGGAGAAAGTAGATATGTTCTAAAAGTACCCCAAATTTCACTGAACTTCATTTTTATAGATTTTTAGACTTGCAAAAAATGTTAAGGTACTGCAGAGTTTCATTAAAGATCACATACAGTTTCCCTATTATTGATACCTTCGTAACTATGGTAGATTTATGAAAATAAATAACTGATACTTATACACTGTAATCAAACAAAGATATATTCTGTGTTCAAATTTGTTTAATGTTTCACTGCTGCCAGAATTGTGAATCTGGATTCTGCATATCTTCAGTCCTCATTCTCCAAGTGCTCCTCCAGACTGTACAGTTTACGGCATTGCCTTGCTTTGATGTCCTGCCAGAATCAAACTATGGTCAGGTATTGGAGAAGTATTTATGAAACACGATTTGTCGATAAATTAATTTTAATGAGATACTTTAGCATGGTTCGTATATAAATACAAACAAATGTCTATCAGAAAACACTATTCCCTGTGACTCTGTCCATCCGTGATGCCATCTTGTGCCCAATCTATTATTGTTTTTTAGCAATTTTCTTTTTATACATTCTTGCATTGTAGGGAAATAAAAACAAATTACAAGTAGATAATTATTGAATGTGACTTCTGCTTTATCCGATAAATCCCAAAATTTATTTTGCACCTGCCTTTCTGTGTGTATCATTACACAGAGACGATTCTTTTGTAGATTCTTTGTAGAATTCTAACCCGTGGACACGCAGTATGATGTATTCAGTGCATTTCCTATAGTTGAAATATTGTTGCTCTCATCTTATTATTAAACAACCTCAGTGAAAATTGAGTACAAGTATTAACATCTTTTTATCTGAAATTGATTATCACTTCTTTGCTCACACTTTTATTCTTAATCCTTCAGAAGCACTGTTTTTCAGTGTGCTTCTTATATGAAATCCTGTTTTATATTACACGGTGAAATCTATGTGATATACTGCTGTGATAGATAGTTTTCCTTTCCTTTCTGCATTAGGCTCATGTCTGTGGCTGGAAAGTAATATATAATTCTGCAATTTAAAGGAAGATGAGTTAATTTTTGCTTGAGTTTCAGTAGGTGCTGTCTGTAGTAAGCAGATTGCAAGGTAGAAATGGCATTGTAAAAGAGCATGCTGGGAGAAATCAGTTTACCTCACAGTTTACCTCCGGAAGCAGAGAATGAAGGGAGATTTAAGGGGCAAGAACATCACACCCCGTTAAGCATAATCTTGCAATCTGCCTCTATCACAAGGTCCCACCTTCAGAGACAAACTGAAACAAAATTATTGCATTTTGCCTCTGGCCACCAAAAGGCTCTTGTCCATCTCATTGCATAAGATGTGTTTAACCCATGTCACAGTCAACAAATTCGGAGCAGTGCCGGTATTGCTAAAAATCCAGTTTCATCTGAGATTCAAGGCAAGAATCTGTATCTGCCACCTTGGGTTTAATGATCTAACCTCAATGACCCACACAAATTAGTGCTGAGGATGTACAGATAATATATAACATATGCCTGGGATGATATTCTATTCTCTGTCATTTTAAAATTATAATTCAGAACAAACACAATTAGGTATAAGTAAGTATAATTTTAAGTTACAATAAAAATTAGATGAAAAAAGATATATGTTTAAGTGATAGTATAAGAACAGTTAATTGCCCCTGAAATTAAGAAGCCTCAAGATCATTTCATGATGTTCCTCAACTTGACAAAACAATAAGTTGCATTAGTAACTTCCTGGCTAAACACTTATTTCCACATATGTAGTAAATACATATTTATTTTTAAATATTTAAATTTCTATACCCTCACAAGTATAAAAGAAGTACTGTAAGCAGCAGTGACACTGACATAAACTGTAAAGAAATGTAAAGATCAGATAGACATTGATCTACTGAAAATCAGATAGTATTGCCAATTAACAAGATGTGCATGTTGGCTATTTACTTGCACAAGTGTTGTTTGTAGTACGACATTTGGCATCCAGTCACCTGTTGGAAAGGGCTTTGTTTGCCTGGTATGACTTTGATTTCCATTGATTGCATGGGAATGGCCGCAGAACCACTTTCTCACTTCACTGGAAACTATCTGGATAGCAATGGAGTGTATCATAAATCAATTCTACCAGGGAGATGCACACAACTGAAGTCAATACCGTAGGACGAAGTGCCCATCACAGAAACCCAAATGAAATAAACATCAGCACTTGCTCTATCAGAGGCTTCAGGGTCTGTAAAATTTATGGTACCATATGATAAGACGAGTGACATATTATTTTTAATCTATATTAAATAGAGTACATAAATGGTGAACACATTTTTGAAAGTGAAATAGGTAACTGACCACAGTCCTAAAACTTTAGTTTTAGGTTAAGAAGTATACCATACCCAGATAAAAATTTTACTAAGTCAAACACGAATTTTTCAATACCCAAATAATAGGTCCTGCTAATTTTCTAAAAACTCTTAATTATACTGAATTATTAGTAGTGAACACTAAACCTCTTTGTACATTTAATATATACAGTATATCACTATTCTACTCATATTTTTCACTTTATTTGCTTCATTGAATTTGGGTTTTGATAAACCCTGGAAATGAAAACTCTCCTACTTAAATTTTTTATAATCATTTATGTTCTAAAAGCACCATACAAATAGTGAGCTGATAAACATTGGCATTGCACTAGAAATGAAATTCTATTAATTTTTTCACCATTGAAAGAAAAGTTTATTTCTTCTATTATGCCTGTGATTTTAAATAGTGGATTTGTCAGTTAATCATGTATGGTGTGCCATTTCTCAGTCTTTTTGTTCTCTAAACAAATGAATACCTAAAATGTACTGAGAACCCCAAGGAAAGAACGTACACTGATTGCACCATCATCACGAATCTTCCTTCTTTCCCACCTGCCTTCTCTTCTCTACCTGTCCCTCCTCCCCATCAAATCTCCACAAAAACTGCCTCTCTTTGCCGCCATCTCTTTTTGAATTTTCTCTTTAACCATGTGAAATACTGTCTTTTGCATCTGGTTTGTTTCACTTAATGTTAGGGACTCACACTGTGACTATTTCCCTACTATACACAATGGAGAACTATTCAGCTTAATGACCTACTTTTCTAAAGAGGAAAATGCTTATTCTTTACCTGTCTTAAAAGTGATGCATAGAATCCGATGTTTGTGCTGCATAATTCCTAATATCAGGACAGGACTTTTACTTAATTATGAATGTTTCTACAACAATAGAACAACACTAATTGCCTTAAGCTTACAAGGGTTAATGGGTTACTTAAATGAAAAAGATTCATATTTTACAAGAACTATTTCTACCATTATGTTAGTAATGTCTATTACTGATATAATTACTATATTTATTATTTTGATTTTCTTCTTATAAGCATGTAGTCTTGAATGTATATTGACCAAAGGTTACATTTTTGCTGCAGTATGAATCTAAACATATACTAAAACATAACTTAAAAATAAACTAATAAATAGTATAATATATTTTAGTAGCCTTCAAATGCCATTTGCTCTTCATCAATACCTTTTAAATGCTATCACATGACAGTGAGTTAATTTAATTACTTCCAGACTTTTGGTCATTTTGGCAATGTACTTTGCGTATTCCTATGTGAACCAAAGTTGAAAATATATACACACTATACCAAAAATTCTTCCTTCATTAAAAATACTTAAATAAATTAATAAATGAAGTAACAAGCATAGTTATTCATTGTTTCATTTTTAAAATTTTATCAGGTTAGTAGTTTTCTCTATTTGTAGAGTTCTCTTTTGTAGAGTTTTCTCTATTTATCATGTTAATTCCACCAACCTTAAAATGTAATAATGTTTTTGTGCCCCTTTTTGGGACTGTTATTATTAACAGAAGCACATCCATAATTCTGTGTTCATGAAGAAAACTAAGTCCTTATGCTAGATCAATTCATGTAATATGCTAAACTCATTAAAATGTCAAATAGAGATGTATTTCTTAATATGGAAATATTTTTGATATTCATGTTTATCTCACATTTACTGAGTGAAATTTATTAGTTAACAATGAAGATAGAATACACAATTCAGAAATTAACAAGTATGAAAGCTTAAAACAAACTGTTTAATTTGTGTTGATTGTGGCAGAGAATTATATTGTGTGACCTCTTATGAAGGAGTAAGCCAGCCATGTTAACATGAAACATACAGAAGAAGAAGGGATTGGTCAATTCAGTATAAACTGGCATTTTTCATATAAAACACTTCATTCCAGCTTAGTGTCTGCCTCAGTGCTTGAGCTGCTGTAAAGTGTTCGCCAAGACTTTTGTCCAATTTGATCATGGAAGGCTGTGGAGAAGGGAGGCTAAACAGGAAAGTGCAGCCTGGCCACCATATTGAATTATGTGAAGACAGCCATGATGGTAAACAATAGGTCATAAAATCAAACATTTAAGTCTGAAGAGAGACATGACCTCATTTTACTTTTCACATGTATTGGGTGGAAGAGAGATAATTCAGTTATAGTAGGATAAAATAATCTAAGGGAACTGGTTATATTGTGAGGGCCCTCAAGAAGATCTACAAATGTAAGTGTTTTTAGTGACAAGAAGCAAAAATGAACAGGACACTTCATAGATGCATTAATAAGACAGTGTTTGGCTGGATTTGAGAGTAAAAGAAATTTAAAAAAAAACTCAGTAATACAAGTAAGTGACATGTCCAACTTTATATATGAATAGAAGACCAAATAGCTAAACCTAAAAATGTTAATAGAGCAATAGCTAGTAGATAAGGTGACAAATGAGTTTGGTTTTACCTTTATATTTCTATTGTAAAGGGAATTTTTTTCAAAAAACACTTCTGACCTTTCTAATCAGCATAATCGTTAGTGATGCATATAACCCAAGGTATTTAATACCCATATTTTAATTTTTTCATTGGTTAATTCTGGCTGTAGTATATATATTTAAATAAAACATTCCCTTATTCTCAGTTAATCTAACTGACCTCTTCCACTCTGCCTATAGTGGTGAAAATGGGGAAGAGTGGAAACTGAGTACATATACTCAAGAGAAAAGGATATAAATACCATCCTAGCATATCTGACTCTCAAGTTTGGAAAGCATGGGTCTCCAATTATTATCTCCTAGAACTTAACATATTGAAGTGCAATTATAACATGATTTGAGTAAATGTCTGACAAGACGGTAATTTATTTATTGTCACTTCTCCTTTTGTAGAGTTTTCTCTACTTATCATGTTAATTCCACCAACCTTAAAATGTAATAATGTTTTTGTGCCCCTTTTTGGGACTGTTATTATTAACAGAAGCACATCCATAATTCCTTATGTGATGCCTCTGAGCACACGTCTCCCTGATATTTCCAGCCAACCTTGCAGTTCTCCTCACTAACTGATTCACTGTTCTCTAGCAGTTCATGTCACACTGGGCCATGCACCACTTCCCTTTCAGATGACAAATTCCATTCCAGAGATAGTTGCCTGAGACACTGAAAAGAACTTTTCCAAATATAGTGCTGTGTTTAGTTCACAAACATTTTTTAAGATAAAAGAATTAGTTTTTTAATACATAACTCTAAAATAATAAATCTGATGCCCTAGCAATATTTTAAATTATATTTATGCATATAAGGGAATATTCCCTTATATATTCATATCCCATATGAATTCCATATTCATATTCATATGAATATAATAAAATATATTTATGAATATCAAGATAATTATTAGAAAAATTGGCAAAATATTTGAAATATTAAACAGGGTCCTTTTAACACCACTTTGAACTGGTATTCTTAACTCATATAATTGGAAATAGTTACTCCACTAATGTATGTACATATAAAATTTACATTGTTATTATTATACTAAGAGTGGCAAACAATTAAAATCAAAACTGTGTTAATATGTAGGATTAGTAACCTCCACATGTGATCTAAAATATATTTTAATTTAACTTTGGAAAATGCTTTTATGCATAGTATTATAGTAGAAATTCAAATAAATTATGAATCAAAGAAAACAGGTGTTCAAAATATTTCAAATAAAAATATATTATTCTGACTAATGCAAAGTAAAAAAGTTTTTACTACTACAATAGAATATTAGTACTATATATCTCAGTGAAAATTATTTTTTCATTGGACATTTAATAAAAAAATAGAGGCAACATGAAATCATGTTATTTCTAGTTGAATAACAAATTAAACTGTATAGTCAATTGCATTGTTATTTTTTTCTTCATATTTTATGTATTTTAAAAATTTTTAACTGATACACAAATACATAAAAGTTTTATTTATGAATCTGGTACCTCATAATTTAACACATGTGTACAGCACAAATGTATATATCACATTAAAAATATTTATCTCCTAAGGCATTCACTATGGCTGTGTAGTGAAATTTTTTAAACTCCTTCCGGCATGTTTTGAAATGTACAGAGGATGAATTTTTTCTAGCATCACAACGCTGTGCAACTCACCTCAGACCTTGTGCTTTCTCTGACTGTGTCCTCAAATCCATGGCTAAGCTTTCCCCTTTCCTTCCCCCACTGCCCTGGCCTCTGGTAACTACTCTTTTGCTGTAAGTGGCATGGGATCGACTTCTCAGATTACAGTGTGAATCACCAGAACACATCTTTCTGCGTCTGTTCCGTTATCATAATGCTCTTTACCTCCATTTGTGTCGTTGGAAATCAGTTTTTCATTCTTTTTCATGGATGCATAGCAGCCATTGTATACATGTATGACACTGCCCTTATCCACTTAGCTGTCAGAGAGCACTTACATGGTTTCCACTTTTCTCCATTGCGATCTCCTTTGTGAATAGTGCTGTTGTGATACATATAACACATAAGGCAATTGGGGTGGGGCATTTTCTTTATCATGTACTAGTTCTATTTTTAATGCTTTGAGAACCCTGCATACCAAGTCTTACAAAAGTTGTACTAATCTACATTCTCACTAACAATACGCTGGGGTTTTTCAGTCTTTTCTGTAGTGACCATTCATACCTGGTCAAATGTATCTTATTGTGGTTTTTATCCAATTTTTCCAATTTTTAGTAATGTTGGTTTATTTTAAATGTATGTGTTGGCCATTTTTTACTCTTCTCTGAGATATATCTAGTTAGATCTATTATCCATTTTTAAATCAGGTGTTTTGTTTTGCAATTGAGCTTCCGGTATGTCATATATTTTCCAAATTCTGTTGGTTGTTTCTGCATTTTGTTGAATTTTCCTTTGCTGTGAATAATCTTTTTGATTCAATGTAATTGTGTTTTCCTCTATTTTTCTTTCATTCCCTGTGTTTTGGGAGTCTTGCCAAAAATTCTCACTCATTCCAATATCCTGAAACACTTTCTCTATGTTTTCTTCTAGTAGTTTCATCATGCCACTTTTCACTTTTACTTCTTCTGAGCTGGTACTTTCAAGTGGCAAGAGATGAGGTTTCCATATGTTATTCTAATGTTGATACCTGATTTTCCCAACACTATTTGCTGAGGAGTGCCCTTTCTCCAGTGAAGCTCTTAGCTCCTTTGTTGAAAACCAGGTGCATATAAATATGCAGAGAATTCTGGGCTTTCTTACTGGTTCCATTGATATATGTGATTGTTGCCATGCTGTTTTGATTGCTGCTTCTCTGTAGTATGTTTTGGCACTTGGTAACATAAGCCTTCCATCATTACTTGCAGTCAATAATAGTGTTGAATATAAAAACAGAAGAACCAAAAAGGTTCAAAATTCTCTAAAGGACAGATACTATCCACGATTTCAACCCAGACAAAGTATATGGGAAGGAGGAGACTCTCATAAGGACAGTTTAGGTGAAAACAACCGAATTTTAACAAACTCTCAAAGCATTGGAAGACCCAGATACAAAAGGAGTCTTCCTACAATAAACTGATGTTTTCCATAGCTTATTCATGAAATATTTGGAAGCAGGATGGGAAATGGTCTCCCTTAGTAGCATAATTAGAGGCCACTGGAATTTGGGAATGGACCTTGGACACCTGGTAAGGCTCTATCATAGTCACTCCATGCATGCATCCAAGGGCTGCATGCCATAAAATTTGTGCAACACAATGCTGAATTTTAGGACTAAGGCAAGGAGAGGCCTTACCCTTCCTTGCCACAGACTGAAGCTATCTAACACTGCAGGGAGGTAAGATAATTAATTTTTCACACATTTCAAATAACTGGATATTTAAACAGCAAAGCTCATTCCCTGCCTGAAAATATATAGAATCTAACTGGACTGGCAGTAAAGCAGGAAACGTGATCTCACTCAAGGTCCCCAGACTTAACCATGCATCTGATTGGCATAGTAACTAACACCAGTGGTGTGAAAATTAGAGAAGGGAGGCCCACTCATTTCACAGATGCTTGCTACTGTACCCAGGCTTAGTATGCACTGAGGAAAAGGAACAACAATAACCTCTTCATAAATAAATTAAAATCAACATAATTATATCCAGGTGTGAACAAAGTTTTGGAATACAGTATAAAGACTTCAAAGCAACTATGATTAATATGTTATATAATCTAGTGAAAGAGATAGACGGAATTCATAAGAGTGGGAAAATAGAGCAATGTGTTAGAAATCGTGTTAGTGAGTGCACACACAGGCAGGTTTTGAGATGAGGGTATTCTGTGTTCATTGTTATCAGATATACTAAAAATAGCAGGACAAAGAACCAGAAACTTAATAACAGGCCAGTGGAAAGCATCCAAAATGAAATCCAAGCAGAGAAAAAAGTAAAGGATTCAAGAGATGTGGTATAGTACCGAACTGCACATGAGTGTCCACGTGGAATCCAAGAAAGAGAAGAGAAAGAGGCTGAAGAGGAAATGATGGAGTTTCAAAATTTAAAGAAACACAACAAACACAAAGTTAATAAATTCAGAGATCCTCAGTTAAATAAAGAAAAGGACAGTATATTCCTGAGCACATCACAAACTGAATGAAATCAATTATTTAAAACAAGTTTTGGAGGCTGAGGATTTAGCTCTGCAGTATTAATGCCTGCCTGGCAAGCACCAGGTCATGAGCTCAGTCCCTGGTACCAAAATAAATAACAACAACAACAACAAAACACAAGGCTTGCAGCTAGGGAAAACAAAACCAGAAGGACAAAAGATAAAGTGTGTTTTTCCTCTTTTATTTTTCAAAGTACATAAAACTCCTGAAAATAACAATTTGCAATGAAAGGGAGAAGAAAGAAGTGTATTGGAATAAATTTTGCATTTTAAGTCCCAAAAACTAAAGAAATAAGAAAAGGAATAGGGTGGATTTTATGTTGTTTTTACTCTAAGCACAGAACTTCTAAATCTGCAACTGAGTAGATGTTTTATCCCACCTTTAAAGACATTTTACTCTTCTCTAAAACTCAGTGTAAGACCACCTACCGCTTCAGCTGTGGGAAAGAGCAGAAGAGCCATATCCCTCAGAGTCAGAGGAGAGCTCGCCCAAGTGGTATTAAGTGAATGGGAAATAAATATGCAGGTCTGCAACTGGGCAGCTTTGTATAATGTGGAAGAATAATTGAATGTCAGGCGATTTCTACACTGGTTTTTCAGACTAAAATTTTCCAACGATAACTTGACCTTAGCTATTTTACTATCTGGAATAAATCTGAATTTAGAAGTGGGCTATTCCTAAATAGTCAGTGTTACAATATTTAGGAAGATGAGTGACTCCCATAGGTTAGCTCTCATTGTAATAAATGTTTGCTAAAGAATTTCTTGGAGGAGGTTGCAGGGAGCCATTGAAGCTGAAGATTGATCATGTGTGTGGGGCTAAACAAGGCCAGCCCAGAAAACACAAAGAGACCAAAACAAGCTATGTAAACAAATTGTTCCAGCTCCAAGAAGGCCAGGGGCCCAGGCCTGCCGGGCAGACAAGTTGCTAGGCAGTGGGGTTGAAATTGACATTCTTTTTCAGGAGTGTTTGGAGTATATAAATAAACGTGCTGCAGGAGTTGAGCAGGTCCTTCTCTCCCATCAGGAGGGTAAGGGCTCCAGCTTGGTCTCTTCTTTATTTTCTCATCCTCTTGTGGTCCTTCACCCCAAGAACCTCAAGAGATGCATAGGTCATGGCAGGAGGTGCTATAATATGCCTCTAAACTCAGATTTTAGGAAAAATTTGCAATATTTTGCTTCATTTAATTATATCTGTTTTTTTTCCTACTTGTGTATTACTAGTGACTTTTTTTCCAATCTTGGGTTATAGTGATTTTTTTTTGCTTTGAATCTCAGTTTCTTTAATATTTCACTTTGAGCACTGCTCAGACTTTCTGTCCGTTCTTTTGTGTGTATGTATTTCATGTTTACATGCGTTTTCATGCTGTGAAGAACAAGCAAACATCATGATTTCAGGTGTCTGGTTCAGAGCTTCGGTGCTGAGCTCTTCCAACCCAGATTCCTATAGCTGGCGACTTTCTTCAGGTGGAGTCTGTGCTGGCATTTTGCCGCCGTCAGTATTTCTTTCTTTTGATCAATGATATATTTTGTTGCCCTGCATGATTTTATTAATGTTAATTTATTTTATAGTTATCAGAATGACTTTGATTACATAGACTGCTTCAGGCTTGCAAACAGTTAACTGTGGATTGTGCAGAATTGATCCAATTAGAAATACATTAGGTTGCTATAATTTAGTTCAACAAACCCATGTCACTGTTGAGTAAAGTAGCTTCTATTTGGGCCCATTTAAGAATACTAATGACATTTATTTAATTACAATAAATCTTTTAGTGTCTTGTAGCTCAGTATATTGAACTGTACATGAACAAAAATAAGATTTAATAGTACTGAAAATTTTAATGGATCAATAGCATAAATCATTGGGGATGTTTTCCTGTTAAGTATATTTTCTACTTGAAAAAGAATTCCTGTAAGAAGCATTTTTGTTCAATAGATAAGAAAGTAAACATCTTTACATTTTTACAAAAGTATTACATTGAGCCACCATGATTTTGGTACTTGCCTTTCTTTGCTGTATTTATTAATCAAATAGCTGAAAGGAGTTAATAAGAGTGAATAAATATTTCTCATCTACTTGACGTCTTTTCCCTTATAATGAAAACATACTATCATATAAAATTAGAAATTGTATTTGTGATGCATATAGATTTACTATAAGATGAATAATTTGCAAGAATGAAATATCTCAGTGTTTTTCAGAGCATGTTGGTAATTTTTCATGAAAGTAACTGCAAACTCATTTTGCAAAACTGTGAAGTTTGAAGTGAAGATAAATATTCAATAATTCCTGAATATTCAAATATTCAGTGATTCTTCACTGGGTTCTATATACCATACTTAGGAAAGGCATTTGCTTTTACTTCCTCCTTTATTCTTGCATTAGAGTAATTGATGAGGATTTAATTTAGAATTTTTACACCATAAATATTTTATTAAATGTCCATGAGAAATTATTCCAGCGATATCTTCCAGCATCTATTTTACAATATCAATATCACATCACTTTGAAGCTGGTTTTGCTACTAAGAACAATTATGCAGTTAAAGCTGCTTCCAAAGGACAGGAAAGAAAACATGGGGAAGGGAGAGTCTGGACACACTTCTGTTCTGCTCCTGGATTCCAAGCAAAGCAGCTGTGCACGTCGCCAGCCTCGTGTGCTCCAGTGATATACGCAACCACCACATCTATTATTCTAGCTGGAGTCCCCAGCCTTATTCCAATGCACCTCATCCAAAGCCACTTATCTGTTCTAGCTCTTTCCAGGTGAAATATATAGACAATATTAAAATATGGGTACACACAATGGAATATCATGGTGATATAAAACTAATAAAATCATATAACAACACTGTTTACCAAGCAAATGAATTCAGGGAAAATAAACTGGGAGGAAAATGCTTCACATATCTGATGCTGACACTTCACAAAAAGCATACGGACAATTCTTTCTTAGCAGTGGCCAAAGATTATTATTATCTAAGTGTAACTACTGCTTGCTGAACTATATTATCTCTTAATACAATAGTGTTGAGAACATCAGTCATTAATTGCTTTTGCACTTGGGATATAAAATCACAGACGTGGTGCAACACGAAGCTATTCTAAGGTTCCTCACGTGGGTTGCTCTTGCAGACTGACCTGTTGCTTGTGGCACGCATTTCAACATTCTACCATTGTCCTACGACTTGCTGGTATTCATTTGTCACACTGACAGAAACAAGTTTAACATTTAAATCCATATCCTTCCTGAATCCTGTAAAAGAGTTTGTAGGCCAAAGCCCGGGCAATGACAGATGAGACTCTTGTCAGGTGCCAAGAGATGCAGCGGAATTGCTCAACAAGTTTCTAACAAGATAAACAATAAGGCACATTACAGAAAAACAAATGACTTATCATAAGGTTGCTTTCATGCATTCTTCATATGTATTCCCTGAAGTCAGCCCCAAACCACCTATTTCAGAAGTAGAAAGTGTCCCTATTTATCTGTAGGTCCATATTTAATTCTCTCAGCTCATTTATTTTTATAGTTTTAAAAAGCACAAACAGAATTGAAATGCATGATCAAATACTACTAAAATACACTTTAATTAAAAAAAAAACTTTTAGTATCTTGAAGATAGCAAAGAATGTGTGATGGATTTCATTTTGTGCTAACTTTACAGTGAGTTTCTCCATCACAGCAACCCAGTTCTCTTAGGTTGCAAACTTTGAACATCAAGACTGTTTTCCGTTCAGGTATTTGTCTATCCAAATCTGAACAAAGAGAGAATATTGCGTATCCTCATCTCGATGGAAGCCACAATACCATGCATGTTATTTTAGAGACTTTGGTTTCTTTCCAATTATATATTCCATAAAATTTACAAAAATTTGGAACTAAAAGGCAAGGCTATAGTGATAATGGTTCCTGTGTACATTGACTTTCATGGTGACTATATGTATGCAGAAGTAAAATCATTTTTTTCTCTTATGTGTTTTAGCTTGGTATGTTTTCTGTTGTTTTAAAACATAAAATGAAACCTATTGATTTTACCAGACCAACCATTGTAGTTTCTTCCAAGAAAAATTAAACTAATGAATACTACTTATGTGTCCATTGCTGTTACATTTGTTTATTTAATAAGTATAACCATTCGAAAGGAAATTAAGGACCTGTGTTCTTGGACTCTCACAAGATTCCATTACAGCTTGCAGATGTATACCAGACTGTACTATTAGGGGAGTTTTAAAGATCACTGTATTTGTTAACATGAGTACAATTGTTTTATTACCTATAGAATACACTAGAAATCTAGATTCATATAAAGTTTTGTACATTTTTTTATTTGGGTAAAATAAATTAGTTGTACCATTTTTAACTATTATGAACATTTTGAGTTCTGATGCCTATAATTTACAGAAAATTATATGCAGAGGAAGATTAGAAAACTGTAAATGTCTGTTGATTTCAGATTGCAATAGTTTTGCTGCACCCCAGACATATAACAAATGATTGCTGAAAGAATTTTGGAATGAAACATAAAAGGAACAAAGAATTTTGGAATGAAACATAGGAGAAACAAGATTAATTAATACTAGAAGCACATTTGTTAGTCATCTGTTAAATGTCTTAAAATTGCACAGAAAAACAAATACTGTGATTAGAAGTGCAATTGCACTGACTCAATAAGTATATACAATTAATTTACTATGTTAGCAAAAGCTCATATTATAACTTTTGCTATAATATGATGGATGTGAACTTTGTGTTTTTAGGCAAAAATTATATATCCAAAAACATGTATTCAAAACATTTTATTAAGGCTTTAGAGGCCAAATGGTCTTGAAATTTTGAAGACACCTTTGATGATTAATGTTCCTAAAAACATTACAGAAATATGTGATAATTTCATATAAAGTCATGTCAAATTTGTCTGTCAGGTTTAAACTAAAAAAAAAGATAGTTCATTATACAACTATGACTAGAGATAAAGTAGCTGTTCTAACAAAAAGTTTATATATAAACTGTGTGTATGACACATACCCAGGATCCATTCCACCAAGGGTTATGATAGTGATACTATAGGGTGCCATGTCATTCCTCTTGCTGTTCTATCAAGTATTAAAACCATAACATTTTCTAAATGAGTTCTGTCTTTTCGCCTGCTCTAAAATTCATTTGTTGGTTTTAATTGTAATTAAACATATTTTCATTTTCTTCACTCCCACTCAGTTGGTGGTTATCTCTTTTGATGAACCCCAGGTCTGTAAGTCAGTGTCCTTCTGTCCAATACCTTTTCTTTCCAGAGGCTTCTTTAAATTCCTCTCGTGAGTACAATGGAGCATCAATGCATACCCTTTAGCTGAGGGATGGCAATGCCTGCTGTGCTGGGTTCTCAGTCTCCCGCCCACCTCTATAAACATGTTGACTCCACTGACACTGAAATCACTATCATAGATTAGTACTGCAGACACAATGCCCTGTTCAAAAATGTATGGCTGTCCTTTTACTAGAGAATATGTTCCCTTCAGAGGTGTAAGGTGTGCTGCCTCCTGGACCCTTTGGCTTATGCACTCAGGGTAAGGACACTGATATTTGTTTGCATTTGCAGTCATGATAGTCACTTATTCCACAGCAGACTTGCTTTTATCGCAAAACGGTGAAGGTTTTCTTCACTTAATCTCAGAAGGATAGAGGTCTGATGTTCCAGATTTCAAAATTTGGCATCTCATTTCTTCCTGCATATCTCCTGCTTTCCCAAGTGACCTTTACTCTAATCATGCCACCCTGTGGAGCATTGGGGTTCTCAAGTTTCCCTCTGAGTAAATAACAGGTCTGTTATTAAAATAACACATCTAGATTCATGGTGTTGCTACCGATACACAGTGATGGATAGAGTTGAGTATACATATATTATACATATATATATTTTATGCACAAAGCTATACATAATGCTAGGCGTTGTGGGACACATCTGAAATCCCAGCAATCAGGAGGCTGAGGCAGGAGAATCACAGTGAGTTTGAGAGCAGCCTGTGCTACAAAGTCAGTTCAAGGCCAGTCTGAGCTACATAATAAAGTCCTGTCTCAAAAAAATCAAAAATGAAAAACTATACATATACATGTGTGTGTATCTATATATATATACATCAATGTGTGTGTACATACATACACATATAAAACTGTGTCAGGCTATTGTATTAACTATTTGAGACCTTGCATAGATCTCACTGTAATGGGTAACAAGACATATATGAAGAAAAAAAAATCCCAGGCCCTTTAAGATAGAAAATACATAAAATGATGCCTAAAAGACAAAATAGTTAAGGAAATAAATGTGCATTTTTTAATCAAAGTGATTGGAAATTCAGTTTTTTAATATTTTAGAATAGACAAATTTACAAAATTTCCTCAAGATCACTGGAGTGAAAGGGAGATGTATTTTGAATTTAAAACATTACACTATGATAATTCATTCACAGTGGTGTTTGTGATCATTCTAGAAACGTTTCCTCTGTCCAGTCATTTCTGCTGGTGGTTGTGGTGACTAAATACGTTGGATCACAGAGCTCCTGGGATTAGTGAGAAAGTAGGACATGAAAGAACCACAAGTAATAGGCACCAGTGCTTTTCTTTCCAAAATACAGTGAGTCCCCACATTAGTTCTTACGTATTGTACAGTAGTAGTTCTGTCTATGTATTTCTTTATTTTTGCACTGGGAATTGGACTCAAGATCTTGCTCTTGCCAAGCAGGCGTGATGCTGCAGGACTATGTCACTGCCCAGGCTCTATCATTTTCTAACCAACCATTTCACTGCTGAAGTACACACGTGTGGTCCCTACCATGCCTCTGACTTTGAAGTTACCCAAGGGAAAATCAGAGGACTTTGCCACAACCCCAAATAGAACACACTCTCAGAAGAGATCAAGCAAGGTCCAGAGAGGAGAAATGAGAGTCACCGAGATGGGCACTGTGCGGATGTTTTAAACATGACGGCACAGCATGGAGGCCTTAGCCCCAGAGGCAGGGGAGAGTTTCCCTGGATCTCTTTGACTAACCTTGGAAATGATGAAAGAGTGGCTGGTATGGAAAGAACTGATGACAGTCTCCTCCATTTTCTAGGTTGGCTGAGTAGCATGAAACACAGAAGCTGAGACAGTTTAGTGAAAACTGCATGATAGCGTGTGTGTGTGTGTGTGTGTGTGTGTGTGTGTAAAATTGGGGAAAATGAAAATACAGTGAAAAAGAAATAAAGGACCTCTGCATGTCACTGTACCAACCATTTGTTTTCTCACAATGTATATACTATGGTCACATATATGCTGTGGTCATATGTATACTTAAAGTATTTTTGTATTGATGTCATAACAATGTCTAATGCCAATCAGGAGCTTATTTCCCATGTCTTGCATTCAAATTTCTGAGAGAAATTTTCTGAGAGATTTTCCAATTAATAAGCCCCTTGGTAATGTGGAAAGGATAAACAAAGTAGGCACTTCACAACCCAATTATTATTATTATTATTATTATTGTTGTTGTTGTTGTTATTATTATTAGGCCAGCTCCTAATAATAATAATAATAATAATAATAATGTTTTCTTGACATTATGTTGCCAGATATTTTGAAATATTAGAAAATTTGTGTTTTAGGTATAGGTATGACTATGTGGTGGAATACAAAATGTGCTCACAATCTCAGTCTACAAGCCATTCTGTAAATGCACTCTGCAACTCCTTCCATCAAGGAAGAACTGTCACTGTGTTCTTTGAATATGAATTTGGCCACAAAATTCACGTTGGCAAGTGGCCAGTCATATTCAGGATATGAACGCAGACACAAAACGTACCTGTGCCGTGAAGGTTGCTGTCTTTTACTCTTTGAAAGTTTGTGCCAACTTCACGTGAAAACCAAGAAGAAGGCACTGGCAGTGAGTGGCCCATTGATGTCCCACAGACTGAGTGAGGACCCAGCTCATTTCCTTATAGAGTTCTGCATCGTAATCAATTCATAAACTTAGTCTCACTTGTCCTGTGGGTGACAGTAGTATTTTCAGCAGGAACACTGGCCGGTCACCTGTAGAATCTGTCTTTGCATGTTGCCTCCATCTCACTTCCGCCTCTCTCACCATCCTTTTCTGGTGGCTCTGCACTGCCCCCGGACATTCTACCTGTGTGTGAGATACACCTCCGACCTCTCCCGGGTCTCCTTCCTACTCACAGTTGCTGTGAAGAAAACACAATTGCTTTTCTGTGCTCTTTGATGTTTTCATTAACTGCACGAGTTTAGTTTAAATCAGTATTTTATGCAACTAGGAGAAGTGTTTGCCCTTTTTATTTTGACTCCTCAACAAGCTAAGAGAGAGATGAATCCCCATCTCTAGGATTCAGACTGAATAAACTATTTCTCGATTTGACTAAGTGAAATGGTATCAGGTGCACTGAGGAGACATTTGGTACAGATTGTAGAAGAGATTGTACCATGTAAGTTTAGCTGAGATTTTTCTCTGCATAAACAAATTTCCTGAAGGAGAAAACATGAGAAGCTATGAGAAAAAAGAAAAAAAAAGAGGGGCTGGGGATATAACTCAGCAGCAAAGTCCCTGCCTGGCGAGTGCAAGGCCATGAGTTCAATCCTGGGTACTAAAAATAAAACAAACAAACAAACAAACAAACAAAAAAGAAAACCAAAAACTTAATTTTTAAAAATGAGAAGGCCTTTTTTGCCTAGACTCCATCACCTGAGAAATGGGATTGAATAAATCTACTGTAGATACTCTTTGAATATTACATTTTTAGTTATCTTCTGATGTATCAAATTGAATTTTCATATTTTGGATACTGCAAACTTTATAGACTGAGTCTCGTCTATATTTTTATATAAGAGCTCATATCAGCCATGGTATTACAAAGATTAAAAATGGAAAGTATTACTAACTGTAATCATTTTAGAGGACTAAAACAACACCACATTCCAGGTTCTGACTGTAGAGTTTCTGCAGTGGGTCCTTTTAGGTTCCCTGTAGGTCCTTTAGGAAAGCTAAGCTTGGCCGCCCCACGCAGTGGGGTGATGTCCACACATCTGTGTGTCTCGGTGTTTCCTCTTCTCTACATTAATGCTGAAAACCCTCCTGGAATTGTCCTGTGGGTAACAAAAATGCCGCCATAAGATGCTAATATTAGAGGAGCTTTAATAGCAACTCTGTGTCTGATTTAATGTGAACAACGTAAAATTCCAAGGAGATTGTTCCTGTCATTATCAGTGTCCAAGAAGAAAGTAACCGAAGAGGTGATGTATGTAAAGGCTGGATTCTCTTAGTAAGCCTTGTTCACTGACTACAGCTAGTGAAGCAAGAAAGAAGAGCCAGTGTTCTTGACCTAACAAGAGAAAACTCTTTTGATAAATAGCAAGACCCTCTTAACAAAAGCAAAAGAAAAACAATCCATCTTTAGGTCAAAAGCACAAAACAGGAGCTGTGACATAAGGACACCATTGTGCCTTTGTTTATAGGCTGTTATTCCACTTTCATCAGCATATTACTCAGTATGATTCCAACACATGACAATAATGAGTTTGTCATGAGATTTTACTGAACAGAAAAGATGAAATAATATTAGTAAGTTGTAGTTTGGAGGATCTTCTGAAGCAATACAACAATGAATATAAATTAGAACAAGTAGTTTGTATTTATAGAATAAAAGAAGTGTGCTTATTCCAAAAAAGACTATATTATTGTTGCTATAGTCATATTATCAAATGTGCCCCCAAATGGCATCATTAAAATTTAAAAATGCTAAACATTTATTGGCATGCTAAACATGCTGCAACCATGTAGCAGTAATACTTTGGTTAAAGTTAATGGCTCAAGAAAAGAAAAATGTAGTATCCAATGAAGAGAAATATTCAAATAGTGAATCAATTTTAAATTTAAAAATTTTAGAGCAAAGAAAAAGACACATTAATATGAAAAGATAAGTTAGGCACACAACTCACTTCTGAACAGAAATGATGGTGTACAGACACCATAGGTATTGCCAAACTAGAATTCCTGTGAAGCTAGTTCTTAAAAAGCAAAATGAAGTAAAACTAAATTAAAAATTAACTTAGTTTGAAAGTGACATTAAAATTTTACAGATGAGAATAAACCCAGACAAAAAGTATTTAAAAAATAACACTGCAGAAAGTACACTGTAGATGTGTATATAAATGCACTTCCAATAAACAGTGATGGTAATATTTCCTAAAGTTTAAAATAAATGTAGACTTACTCTGCTTTGCAATCCTGATACAAAAGTTTGGATGTATGATAAAGGAAACAGTATTTCAGGTATTCTAAATTTCCAAAAGGACACAATGCTTCAAACAAGACCTCATTACTCTTTAGATAAATTAATTGAGAGTCTTTCCGTTACTTCCCTAACGTCTTTATTGCTATCTTCTATTATTTTACTCTTTTATTTGCATTGCTTTTTCAAATACTTTTATAGATAAAACTTTATCAAAAAGAAAGAAAGCTGATCATTGCTCGGGCAAATGGCAGCCGCTCCAGGGGGAGAACCACCCAGCATGTCCTGAGATCAGCTCCATGTTGAAACTTAGGGCACTGTGAAACCAAGCAACCAGCCCACCTCCCTGGTAAACAGCCATTGCACAGGCAATGGGCTGCGATCCCAGGGGGAGGACCACCCAGCAAATCCTAAGATCCACGCCATGTTGGAACTTAGGGTGCTGTGAAACCAAGCAACCAGCCCACCTCGCTGGTAAACAGCTGTGAGTCTACCAGCACACTGGCTGAGAATCAAACTTCCCACCGCCCCCCTCATTAGCAAATGGGAGCCAGAGGTCTGAACATCTCTTGGGAGGTTGATCATATGCAATATATCAAATAGGGGGTATTTCCTTTTACGAACTCTTTGAAGGCAAATATTGTTATCACTTTTACTTTTTTCTCATTAATTGTATTGCTCTATTCAATATTCTGTTTTGATAAGTTCTATAATGTTCTGTGTTTGGTTTGATTTTGCCATACCTGATTGAAAGAACAACTATTTGGAAGACAAGAAGATATACTATGGCACCTATTACTGTTATCCCAGTAACTTGTTGTGCCATTCTTTACCAATTTCACTGTACTGTCTCAATTGGCTATGTTTTGTCTTGTTCTGTTATATTTCACTACCTTCAAAATAAATGAAAAAGAAAAAAAGAAAGAAGGCTGAATATCAAAATAGTATTTTGATAGTATAGTATAACCCAAGATTATATCTTTGTTAAGCAAAAATTAAATTTGTTTCTAGTTCTGATCCAGAGATGTCATTAAATAAATACAGCATACAGGTCAAAATATAGGTAGAAGTCAAATATTACTAAGTAGAATGAGTTGCAATCACATGTTTGTAAATGATGTAAAATACTGTATACTTTTCCAGTAAATAGTAATATTCGAAGTCCAACACTGAGAATTTATTATGTACTAAGTAATATTCCGCATTCATGCCTGTGATAGTTAACTGATTGTGTAAGCTTCAGTAAGAAACACCCAACTAACTAGAATCAGCATAGCTCTGGGTGCGGCTGAAGGGAATTACTGAAGACCGAGGAATGCACCTTGAACAGGCGGGGCGCCTGAATGGGGAACAGGGAAGGCACACTTCTGTTTCTTGGGAGAAACTCTAGTCTTCGCCTGCATCTCAGAGTCACCTGGCTTCCGAGAAGCCTCTTCAGCCTTCGGGCTCAGAATGTCCAGCTGGCATCTCAGAGCCTCCTGATTCAGAAGCACATGGTACACTACCGTGAGCTCCAGGCCCGCAAATGGGTCCTTTGGGGCCCTATGGTAGGGACCTTTTCCACTCTTCCACACCTTACTCTGGGGTGTCCATTGTGAGTCAATCTTGTAAATCCTCAGATATTGGTGTGTCTCTGAAATCTATTTTAGTGAGCATCAACTGACATGGCACTCATATCCATAGCCCGCAAAGTTTTCCTGATGTAAAGTAGATCTCACAGATGTGATTAAAGGTAACACCTCACTATGGGAAGATAATCCTGGATAGGGTCTTCATGAGGACAAAGCTGATAGCGATATTGAGGCTATGCATAGGAAACAGAGACTTCGCTACCTTTAAAGAGGTAGGAAGTGGCGAGACAATGTAACTCTAGCAGCCAGAAATGGCCAATAAAAATAGTATTTGTCAGGGAAAATATTAACCAAAGGGAAATAGCTCTATCATTATCCACATGAAAATATCACTGGACCTCAGCCCCTGGAGCTATAAGAATAGATTTGTGTGCTGAAAGACAGAGTTTGGGATAATTCTTACGTCAATAAAGAAATAGAACACAGAATTTAAACTCTTTTCTATTGTATGTGTTTAAAAATTTCCCTTTAGTAGACATGGATATTTGCTTTTTGATGCTGCATTATTGTAGGATGAGTGTTAATTTCTAATGGTGACTCTGAGTGTAATTTTATTTATTTGATAAGCATGTAAGACAATAAGAAATGTTTGGAATAAAAACCATCGAAGTAAAGTCATTTGTATTTTTCTCCAGTGGTGTTATACTTGACACGAAGATGAATTTAATGTGTCCTTCTAGAATAGTCTGCAGGTTAATGGCCACAGACATGCATTTCTTTAATACATCTGTTATTTCTGTAAGCATGTTTAATTTCATGATAAATACTAGGTAATCTTGAAATTAGAAGCAAAATTAGTACTGAGAAAATATTTCCTAAAATTATGTAACTTTCAAATAGAATGGCCTATTTTACATAAAATTTCAATATTTGGAGCATTCACATTATGTTTTGCTGCCAATTTAAATTTAGAAACTTTTGTCAAATTGCTGGTGAGCCTTGGCATTGGTGTTGGCAGCTGACATATATGGTAGAACCCTTTTCATAAAAAAGAAACTTCATATTAATTTATAGGGTACAGTATGTATAAAATAGTAATTTTTTTATTTTTCAAGTATCATTACATGTTTAAAAATATGTATAGTGGTACAAGGTGACGGTGCCCAGAGATGAATATTGTGTATCATTGCTGAAAGGTATAAAGATTCCCAGTTATCCGACGGCGTGGGTAATCCGACAGGTACTCACCACCCTGTTAGAATCCACCACTTGTCCTTGTGTTGTGGCAATGACTGCTGAGATTCGTTCAAGGAGAAACTTGACTGGAATCTGTGAAAGTGCTTTTGACTGAGAACGCGCAGCCCCAGAGCCTTCAGGGTCTGCTGCTGCATTCCTGTGAATCCCAAGCTCTTCCTGGACAGGTTATGGAATTTAAGGAAACAAGGGGTGAAAATGAAGAATTAAACCATGTTTAGCACTTCTCTATGGCATGTTAGCAGTCTACAGTCCTAGATGCTAATTTGAAACAAATAAAAAAAGTTCTATTTGGTGGCAGTAGAGAGTTGCTGACTCTCTCTAACTCAACACTGTAACCATGTCCAGGGTCTCTTTCTGCTGGCTGGAGTCCCGCTCACTTCCTATTGCAACATCACATTTAAGTCAAAAGGGCACCATGCCCAAGCATGTAGCTGGCCCCTGAATGTGCAGCATTCTATAATTGTCTTTAGAAGGGCATAAAATTAATGGACTATAAAGTTTGTCTTCAGAGAACTTTAATTTAACAAGTACAGCAATAAAGGTCATGTTATTATTTTTGTACAGCCCCCCTTAAGCCATCACTGTGTGGCTGATTCTCTGTGGTTGTCTCTGGGGGACACGCACTAAATAGGTGGGTCCTTCCTAATACAGAGCAGTTATGCTGCATTGAAATATGAATTGTTGGATGAATAGTGGCGAGGAGTATTTTCTGTGATCTAGGGTGCGTATTTGAACCCTAAATTTCTAAAATCTCACTTAGTTCTCAAAACAGATTTTAGGGCATGCTTCATATGTGGAGCTAAACTGCAAACTCTTTACATATTTCAGATAAATTCAATCAGCACAGAGGTGGCAAAAGCAGAATTCAAATCCAGTGTGATGTAGCCTGATAAACTTTTTTTCCCTCTCACCATATCACACTGATTCACTATATAGTTCTTTAATACAGTGTTTGTTGAAAACAATTTATGTAATAACCCTGTTTCTTTCTAATATTAGCCTCATACTTTCTTTAAAGATGGATTTCTCCTTGCTACTGAAGCACATTTCATGATTAAATCCCATTCATGACAGCTCATCTGTTTGCTGCGGAAGAGTCAGCTCTGGGTGCTGGTGCCTGTCTGTGACCCCTGAACACACCCTGGACACACCCTCTCCACCTCAGTTACCACCCATCGCCCATTCGCCAAGTTATGGATCTATAAATATTTTAACCACCTGAAAATACAGCTTTCACAACTAACAGATATTTCCCAGTCAGGAAAACCACTTGAGTGGGAGAAATACAGCAAAATAATAAAGGCAGTAAAAGAAAAAGGAGGCAAAAAAATTCCACCTACCCCATTCTATTGGTCTCAAGAAAAATAACATCTACTCTAATTTTTCTTAAGAAAAATAACATACACATGGGCTGTATGTGCCATTGTCTTGTTCTCCTCTTCCACAAACAGTGTCTGTGAGAAGGTGTTAACCACAGATGATGCTCACGCATCATATTCAAAGGTTGATGTGAGAGAAAAATCTCACAAACTACACAATACTATATTAATACAGATCTTGGCACAAAACTGAGAAATAAATTAGAACTCGGTTAAGCACACTGAAGCAAAGAATTTTATTTTAGATTCATAAATTTTATCTCAGGTAATAGTTTTGCATATATATATATATTCTGATATATACACATATCAGAATGTTAAAACAGACACATCCCAAAACCTTTGAATTTTATATATTCTGGGCAGGCAAATACATATTGAAAATGTGCTTTGAGATTATTAACTATCTTTACTTAAAAATATTGTCCCTAGAGGGAAATAGTGGTGAAATGAAAATAAATTTAAAATTTAAATTATGTAACCTTCATACATTTAACAAAAGCATTACAGTCAGAAGACTAACGTAAGTAAGAGGAACAGCATTGCTTTGCTTTGTTTAGCTTTTTGCTGCCAGGATATTAGAAATGTTGATCTAGAAATAATGACAACCATGTGCCTCTTTTAGGAATGTGTCATGGAATTCAGGAAACAAGTTAAAAATATGCGCATATAGTGTGTTTCAAGATGGTGCATCAATATAAAATTGTTCTATAAGTAAAATAGTTTGGAATTAATAGAAATGAATACACTTTTTTATAATCATACATGTAAAATCAATAAATACTTGTAACTAATAAGTAGCTCCATTAACTTTAGTGCGTTGAATTGCAGTATTTTTGAACAAATGCCAAAGTTTTTAAAAACTTAAAATCAAATGGAAATAGTTCCAGCAGAAACTGGTTTATGTAGTTCACAGAAACATTCACGCATGTCTCATATCTGTTGTGAGATCAAGGGTAATGTGGACAATATTGAAAAATGTCTATTTGCCTTTTATTCTTTGTTGTCTGTAATTAAATGCTTATTTTAATGAAAAGAAGCCCAACCTATTTCCTCTTAAAATTGGATTGCAAGTAAAGTGATTGATGAGAGAGGGGCAGAGCTGTGAAGGCTACATAAACCATAGCCCGTGCAGGATAAGAAGCACAAACCAAGACATGCAGAGTGAACAACTTACACATTCACAGGGGAAAATCATGTCTAGAATACAGTGCTATTAACACTTACGCTTTATATTTTACGATCCTCCTCTCACAATGACAGCACAGTGACGTGACAGTCCCTTAGACCCCAGTTCCCAGGGAGTTGGGTTACTCCAGCTCTACTGGCTCTATTTTAAGTTTGCTTATTGACACTTGAGGAAGTTAGGGATGTTTTCAGTCGGACGATATTATTGACCTAAATATAAACAATCCAAGTTTTAAAAAATACGTGAGGAAGAGTCTGCCCATGCCTTAGTAATCAGGAATTTAGGCGGTTCTGTGGGCACCTAAACTCTGAGGTAGGGCTTCTGTGCTCAGGGTGGTCCACCTTGCCACAGTGCTGCTCATAAATTCCAAAATTCGCCAGCCCTGTAACAGCGCTCAGCCAAAAATGAAGAAAGTTTAAGTTTCCTCCAAGATGCCTCTGAGGCTGAAGACACACAAAATATAAGATAAATAAGAGAGTAGAATAAAGGAGAGATGGAAACAAAAAGGAAGAGATTTTATAGGTGGGGCGAACATTATCGAGGTGTTGCCTATGTGTATCTACGCCCTATAGGAATGCAACTCATGTGTTATATGCATACAGCAATAAAAATCAACATAAGTGAGCCGAAGTTAAAAAAGTAAAAAAAGAAAACGTGTCTCTTTTTGGTTGGTAGCCTTGCTTACTTTACTTTAGATACGTATCTTGGCAAACTCAGTATTTTTAAAATGTACCACTCTTCTATAGATAAGAAATTAAATAAATTTTTTATGGTGACATCATTTAATCATTCTTCTTAAATAGCTGGTAAATTATATAGTTGAGATTTTTTAAATGAATAACATACTTGTATTCATATAGTAATATATTTTTCCTATTTGTTCATTTTGTGGTTATGAGAGAAATATTTGCGTATCATTTTTTTCTAATAATAAGATGAACTTGCATGAATGAATTTGGATGTTTCTAGACAGGTGCCGTTTCAGCTTTTTGGGGATTTTTCTGTCCATCTTTTCTTCTTTACTCCCCCAATCCATGTTTCCCTTTTAAAGGAGATTCTTTTCCACTTTAAAAATCGCTCAGTTCATTTTATTATCAGCATTTTTCTCTATATTTTTAGTTTTCAAACACTTTGTACCATGATGCTCCAGGGTTACCCCTTTAGACACCACCAAGGTCTGTTCATTTTACTCCACATGTGAAGCCGCTAACCCGAAATCTAGTGTTAGTGGAATTATCTTCGTTTAGTTTCTTTTCTTTTTTCGGTAATGTTTACAGACTGACTCCGTCTCTTCACCGTGTAGCTGTTTCATAACATCAATATTGGCATCTACTCAGATTAATCCTACTCAGAAATTGCTGGCTTCATTCTATCTGGAAGATCAATGACCCTTGAATTTATAAAAATATATTGACAGTCTTCTTCAAACTTGCATGTATACAGTTAAATATTTCCTTTTAATTTCTACTCTAAAAGGTAATTTGTAATTTTTCTATACACTAATTTTACATATTCACTAAACACTTTGACAGTGTTTCAGTCTTTTGTGACTTGGTGTGGGATTTGCTACTTGTGTGCTGGTTAATGTGGCATTGAGGAAGATTGGATTTCAATTGTAGGTTTTCTTCAAGTCTTGCTTTTTTCTATTTTCCAGCTCTCTTCACTTTTCTAATTTGCTACATGCAGTGAATTACAAGGTTTTTAAGAATTTCTTGGATACATTTATTTACTGTTACCTCTAGAGTAAAATTTTCTTCTGTCCTTTCCTATACTTCATGTTTTTCTATTTTGGATAATTGGGAAACTAGTAAGTCTTTGTTGTACCTGCTAATTTTACATCATGGTCATATATTTCCACTAGGATTCTGAGTACTTTAACATGTTATTGCCATCTTAGATATAGTTTTAACACACATAAAACAAAATTGTACATAATTATGAATTATGTGACATTTGACATATGTATAAATTATGTAATATTTAAATCATATTAATAGATCAGCCTCCTCACGCATATTCATTTCTTTGAAATGAAAACTTTCAATCTACTTTCTTCAAGTTCTCACCTCATTATTGTTATCTGTGCCTGGCCCGCATAGTAGAACTCCCACTCTTCTCGATTCTGCATTACTGCACCCTCATTCCCATCTATCCATGTGTTGCTATCTCTCTTCAGTCAGGCTGCAACCTCAAGTGTTTATCTCCTATTCATGTTAATATCCAATTAGACCACTTCTATAGTATACATCATGTTCTCATTTGTTTTTATGAAACTCCCTTGCTAAGAAAAAAAATATATATATATACAATGACAACCAATCAAGTACAACTGAATATGTGCATGGCATTTTGTGTTCGCTTCATTGCCAGCTCTGTTCTCTTCAAATATGTTAACAAGAAATCTTACCGAATATGATGCATTGTAACTATTTGTCTCCTGTTACAATGCAGAATGATAAAAAGCTAAAAGTGGTAATAAAGTCCTTGTCTTTCTTCATATCAATATCATGGAAAATATTACAAAGTGACTCTACACATTTACAATGAAAGATTACATTTTATTTATATCCATGAAGAATCGTCTTACAGAAGATAAGAGTAGCGATTATCATAATAATAAGACTATATAGCGAGAAAATAATTCAAACATGAAAAGAAATAAAATTAAAATGAGTACTTTTTCCTACCCTTATTTTCAAAATCTTCTTTACTGTATATAGGATAAAAATCTCTATTAGTGCAAAATTTTTATGCAATTACAAAATCTTACATATGTAATATGTAATGGTGAGGAATTTAATGTCTTTTTTATACTCTTTAGTATGACTTAAATTTATTTCATATAAACAAATAACTTATGTTTTAAATATTGATATTCAAATATTCAAATATGGTATAGATGACAAAATCTAATGTAGTCCATTTCTGAAAATTATTTGAGGGCATTTTTCAAAAATTTGTAAAAAATTTCCATATTTTTTCTTTGGACAAAAGTTCTAATATTGAAATTTTAAAAATCAGTTTACGTATTTGTCAAGCAATAAAATTGAAAACAATTGGTGTACGTGTTATATATTTATGCTCTTAGTTCACTTGCCAGTTTGAAATAATTTAATGTAAATATATTTCATGTAAATCTTTCATATAAATCTATTTCCCATATTGTGTAGAAGACCTTTCTCCTCAGCAGACCCGATGTAATGTATTCAGAGATTAGTTTCAGAGAATCACTTCCATTGTACAAAGGTGATACTCCAATTGATAATATCGTTTCTGATTTTAAGCCAATTAAACTATATTTGTTTGCATATATTTACTGCTTGGATAAATACTTAAATAAAAACTCTCTTTTAAATCTTTTATTTAGATTCCAGATTATAGCATACCAAAGACATGTGACATTTGTGAATATGTTACAATTCTGTTTTTCAAAAATCATCCTGTTCTTCACATTGCTGGAAGAGAAACTTTACAATTTATATCCAATGATTTGTTATGCAGTGACATTTTTCACCTCTTGGGGATAAATGTTATCCAACAGGAAAAGAAATACCAATGTTTAATTATAATATATCAGCCTATCAAGGGAGGAGCAGACTCCTTCTGTCTTCCCTCAATTTCATATTAACATTAATACTATTTATTTTTAAATGTTAAGTAAGTTACAATAAATAACAATGCTCATGAGTGAGCAACACATTTAAGATTGCCATCATTTATTTTTATCCTGAAAATTCTACCCCTTCATTCATCCATTTCTATCACTTTAACCTCACCCATTGTAAAGGTGGAGCATCTAGGCTTGCCAACCTTCCGTAATAGACCAACAGTCAGAAACATTCTATTCAGACGAGGTGATTTCATCAGCACCAATTACATCTTCTACTGGAAGTTGTGATGGGAAAAAACTTACCAGACTATGTGGTTTGCTAGATGAGGAGATAGCTCAAATGATGAAACAGCAAAAATAGTTTAAATACTATTTATGCATAGTTGAAAAGAAATATCATGCATTGCATTTTCAGGGAGCACACTTTGAATTTGTTCATATTCTAACTAGGTGGATATCTGTAACCTTGGTACATTGTTTCCAGAACTGACACTTGGAGAAAAGTAGCAACATAAGTAAATAAATAAATTAATTAAGGAAAATAAAATAAAATAAAGTAAAATAAATCTTATAAAGTTTTGCAGCAAGATGGTTCTATGATTGTTTCCATGGATTGTTTAAGGCCCACTAGGGGGCTGTGGAGATTAAAGTCCACTGTAGTATTTAAGAATTACCTTTCTTCTTCTGCATTTTGTTTCACATCTGCTCTACGCACTTACCACCATTATCAGCTCTTAATGGCTGTGACACAGAAAGGAAGGAGAGGCAGAAGATGTCAAGTGCTGACAAAGACAGAGGTTCTATTAAAGGTGCCAATTTAATTTTACAACTCAAAGGTAATCTGAGATTGTTAAAAATCACTTTTTGTCAGAATCATTATGAAATATATGGGATAATCTGATTAAACACAGGAAATCTGCTGAAATAGCAACAAAAGCCTCGCCTTTAGCAGCTTAGGTATTTTCCTACATTAAATTGAATATATGTTAAAAAAAACTTAAATATCACCCCAAGTCACTGTTTTCCAGTGGGCCATAATGTCAACGACTCAACGCCTCTGAAAGGGGAGCTTGCGTCTGAAGCACTTGCAGTTCTTAACTTACTTGATCAGTCCACACCTATTCATGAAAGTCGAACTCTGAAATAACAACTTGAACGTTTTTTTATTTAAGAGAAAAAAGATACACAAAAGAAAAACAAAAAGCAAATGAGACAAAGAAACAAGAACAAATCCAATATAATAGCTGTATGGTTTACAAAACAAGATGAAAGGAATTTGACAATGGTTGTAATATTGCATATTGTTAACTTCAAAAAGGTTTCTTAGAATAACAGATAAAGACATGTAAAATTGATCTAATCATATGAATAACTTTTTTCTGATAGCTAATATCAATTAGTATAGTCATTTTAGCTATCTTGTGTGTGTGTGTGTGTGTACAGATACACAAATTTATGTCTTTTCCATTTCCCTTCCTCTTTTCTACTTTCCCCTATCCAAATTACTTTCTTCTTTGAGCACTTTCTTACCCTTACACAGCATTTATTGTAGACTTTGGATTGTATATACTTTTTCAGTTTCTTATGCTAGAGAGACTATATGGTATTTAGACATGTGAGTTTGATTTATTGCACTTATGAATATGGTCTCAAATCACATCCATTTACATATAAAAGTCTCAATGCCACCTTTTTATAGATAAGCAGTACTCCATTGTATAAAAATATCACATCTTTTTTATCCATTCCTTTCTTGATGGCATGTGGGTTGTTTCCAAGATTTGGCAATTACAAGTTGTGCTGCTATAAACATGGGTGCATGTATATCATTGTGGTATGATGTTTTCAGTTCTTCTGAGAAAATGCCCAGAAGTGAGATGGCTGGGTCAAATGGAATCTTAAACCTAGTTTTTGAGGAATGTCTACACTGATTTCCACAGTGCTTGCACCAACCTACACTCCTGGCAATAGTAAAGAAGAATTCCTTTTTCCTCACAGCCCATCCAGAATTTGTTATTAGTCGATTTCTTGGTTTTGGTCATTCTTTCTGGGGTGATATGGAATCTCAGTGCTGTTTTAATTTACATTCCTTGAATGATCATTGATGTTGAACATTTTTTATATATTTATTTGCCATTTCTATTACTTCATCTGAAAACTGTATTCATCTCAGATGTGCATTTTTGGATTGGGTCCTTGAATTTTGGAGGCCTGATTTTTTAAAATTCTTTACAAATTCGAGATAGAAGTCCTTTGTCTGAGGGACAATTGGCTAAGATATTTTCACAATTCATGGGTTTTCTTTTTACTGTTGGAGATTTCTTTTGACATGCAAAAACTTTTTCATAAGACAAGATCCTGTTGGTTATGGGCAGTGTTTTTTATGCAGTTTGATTTTTGTTCATGAACTATCTGCCTATTCCTATGTCATCAAGATTTCTACCTACTTTTTCTTCCAGCAGATTTAGTATTTAAGTTTTGATATGTAGATCTTTGACCCATTTTAACTTTAGCGCATGTTAATAGACATGGATCTAGTTTTCATTTTTGGCATATGGAGAGCCAGTTTCTCCAGCACCACTTATTACAAAGGCTGTATTTCTTCCAGTGTACATGTTTGGTCCCTTTGTCAAAGTTGAGGTGGCTGAATATGTTTGTAGTTGTGGATGTATCTTCTTGTATGTTCCATTGATCTTCAGGTCTGTTTTTATTCCAATACCATGCTGATTTTATCACAGTAGCTTTGTAATATAATTTCAAGTCAGGGATTGTGATGCCTCCTGCTTTACCTTTTTTATCCAGAATTTCCTTTGCTATTCTAGGTCACTGATGGTTCCAGATGAATTTTAGGAATAATTTCTCTAGATCTGTGAGGTATGCAAATGGTATTTTGATTGGAATTCCTTTAAATCTGTATACCAATTTTGAGAGAATGGCCATTTTCACAATGTTTGTTCTTCTTATCTATGAACAGGGAATGTCCTTCTATTTCCTGAAATCCTCTTCAATTTCCTTTTTCAGAGTAATGTGGTTTTCACTGTACAGATATTTTACTTCTTTTGTCATATTAATTCCTAAATACTTCTTTTTTGTTTGATGCTATACTGAAGGATGTAGTTTCCCTCATTTCTCTCAGTGAGTTTGTTGTTCGTGTTCAAGAATTCTGTTGATTTTTGAGTGCTTAACTTGTGTCCAGCTACATTATTAAATTTGATTATTATACCTAGGAGCCTTTCAATGGAGTTTTGGGGTCTTCTATTTAGAGTAGAAGTGGGGTCTTCTATGTTATCTGCAAATAATGATAATTTAATTTCTTTCTTAACTATCCTTATTCCTTTCAATTCTCTAATTTTTCTGGCTAATATTTCCAGCACTATATTGTATATGAGTGGTGATAATGGACATTCTTGCGTTGTTTCTGATTTTAGGTTGAAAGTTTTCAGATTTTGTCCATTTAATATGATGCTGGCTGTTGGTTTATCATATATGGCTCTTATCAGATTGTGGTAGATATGATCTATTCCAATATTCTGTAGGGTGTTTTTTATGAATGAGTGTTGGATTTTGTCAAAAGCTTTTCCTGCATTTATTGAGATGATCATGTGATTCTTTTCCTTGGCTCTGTGGATATGGTGTATTATATTTATTGATTTGCATATGTTGAAAAATCCCTGCATTCCTGGGATGAATTCCATTTGATCATGGTGTATAATTTGATGACTTATTGCACTCTATTGCCAGTTTTTTGTTTAGTATTTTTGCATCTATGTTTATTAGAGAGATTAGCCTGTAATTTTCTTTTTTGATTGGATCTTTCTCTAGTTTTGGTATTACGGTAATACTTGTTTCCAGAAATGAATTAGGGAGACTTGCTTCCTTTTCTATTTCATTGAAGAGTTTGAGGAGTGTTAGCATTAAGTCTTCCCTAAATTTCTTATAGAATTCAGTAGTGAATCCATCAGGACCTGGGTTTTTCTTCTAGTTACATTTTCAATTTCATTAACTGAAATTGGGTTATTCTGCATTTTTTCATCTTCTTGGTTCAGCTTTGGTAATTAATACATTTCTAGGAATCAGTCCATTTATTTTGTGTTATTGAACCTATGAGAGTAAAGGTTTTCAAAGTAGGAATTGATGATCTTTTGTATTTCCATAGGATCTGTAATGATTTCACCCTTTTCATTTCTTATGGAGTAGATTTGAGTTTTTTCTTTCCTCTTTTGGAAAAGATTGCCTGGGGATTTATCACTTTATTTATTTTTTCAAAAACCCAACTTTTCAATTCATTAATTCTTTGTACTGTTTTCTTAGTTTCAATTGCATTAATTTCTGCTCTGATCTTTACACTTTCCTCTCTTCTTTTGGCTTTTGTCTTGACTTTGGCTTTGGGCTTGACTTGCTCTTCTTTTTCTAGAAGTTTGTGGTGCAGCATTCGGTTGTTTGTTTGTGTTCATTCCATTTTTCCTCATGTGGGAGTTCAGTGCTATTAAGTTTCCCTCTGAGGGCTGCTTTCATTGTGTCCCATAGGTTCCTGTAATTTGTATTTGCATTTTTTTAACTATAGATATTGTTTAATTTCTTCTGTGACTCATTGGTTGTTTAGGAAAGTGTTAAGTTCCATATGTTTATGTGGTTCTTGTGGGAATTTTTTTGTTGTTAATTTCCAACTTTATTGCATTTTGCTCAGATAATATATATGGAATTATTTCAATTCCTTTGCATTTACTTAAGCATGTTCTGTGAGATAGTATAGACCTATTTTAGAGAATGACCCATGTGCAATTGAAAAGAATGTGTATTCTGATGTTGTTGCGTGGAATACTCAGTACACATATACTAGGTCCATTTGTTCACAAGTTTGATTCAGTTGTGTTATTTCATTGCTGAATATTTTGCTTGGCTGATCTGTTTCTTTGTGACAATGGGGTGTTAAGGTCTCCTGTTATAACTGTACTATTGTTTATTTGATTTTTTCATGTCTATTAAGATTTTTCTTATGCAGATGGGTGCTCCCATATTTGTTGCACATATATTTATGATTGTAATCTCTTCTTCAAGTTTTCCCTTGACAAGTTTGCAATGACTTTCTATATCTCTTTTGATCATTCTTGGTTTGAAGTTCACATTGTCAGCAAACAGAATAGCTAACCCTGCTTTTTTCTGGGTTCTTGTTGCATGGAATGTTGTTTTCCATCATTTGACTTTTAGTCTATGAATTTCCTTGTGAGTCAAATGTGTTTCTTGTACAAAGCATATTGATGGATTTTGTTTCTTTCCACTCTGCCAGTCTCTTTCTTTTTCTGGGTGAGTTGAGACCACTTACAGTTGATGGATATAACTGATATGTACTGACTTGTCTCTGACATGTTATCTTTCTGCTATTGGTTTTCTATTTTTCTGTTTAATTGTTTTCCCTGCTTAGTGGTTTCCTTCTGTTGTTATTATTGGGGTTGTAGTTATCTTTGTGTCTTTCCAGAGTGCTTTTCAGTACTCTTTGTAGTGTTGGTTTGGTGGTCATGAATTTCTTCAGTTGTTCTTTGTTGTAGAAGTATTTTATTTCTCCATCAGTTTTCAAAGATAGTTTTGTGAGGTACATCAGTCTGGGTTGAAAGTTGTTTTCTTTCATGATATAAAATACTTCACTACAAGCTCTTCTTTTTTTGAAGGTTTGTGTTGGAAAGTATGCCATGAATCTGATAGGCTTTCCTTTGTAGGTAATCTGTTTGTTTTCTATGACAGCTTTTAGTATTCCGTTCTTGTGCTGAATTTCTGATACTCTAATTGTTGTATATCTGGGTGAAGATTTGTTTTGGTTATGGTTAATTGGGGGTCTGTATGCCTCATCTATCTGTATATCAGATTCTCTTCCCCTGTTTGGAAAATTTTTGCTGTTATTTCTGTAAATAGTGTTCATATATCACTTGTGTTGACCCCCGCTGTTTCATTGACACATATCAATCTTATGTTGTCTCTCTCTCTCTCTCTCTCTCTCTCTCTCTCTCTCTCTCTCTCTCTTTGGTACCAGGGATCAAACTCACGACCTCATACTTGCCAGGCAAGTGCTTATGCCACTGAGCTAAATCCCCAGCCCCTATGTTGTTTCTCTTTGCACCATTTTGCAGTTGTTGAATTGTTTCCTGGTTGTTTATTATTTTTAAGAAATCTTTTCCTTCATGAATGTAAACTTCCACCCTGTCTTCAAGGTCATAGAGTCAATCCTCAGCTTCATTCAGGCAGTTTTGCCAGGTTTAAATGGAATTTTAAACATCCTGAGTATCCCTTTGAATCTGTTTCATGCATTCTAATTCCACTTACATTGTTCATTCAAGGTTTCCATCGTTTTCTTATGTCCTCTGTTTTTTATGTAGATCTTCTTTAGATACACACATGTCCTTCACAATGTTTGACATTTAATTTTTACCTGAGAGATTTTTTTGGATCTGAAGCTCCTTATAGCTTCATGGGGTTGTTTCTTTACTTCAGTCGTTATCATTTCAGAAAGTTCAATTGTCTGATTCTCATTGTCTTCCATTTCAGTGTATCTTGGGTTTGTTCTTGGTGGGCTGGAGGACTGAGACTGCATCTTGCTCTTTTGTTTTGTCCTTTTCTCTGAGACCCATGTGGCTGGCCTTTCAATGGATTTCACAGGAACACTGCACTAGGTAGAGCTTCAATCGTCCAATATCCCCATGGCTAGCTGGGGTGCACCCCTTGACTATAGCGCTGGAGGCTTTTGCTCTGGGATGCTGGATTGGGCAGAGCTCTGTGCAGCTAGAAGGGGCACACCCCCAGAGTGTGTTGCTGAGGCTTAGAACCTGGCTGAGTAGGGCTCAGAACCTCCAGGACCCAGGTGGCTAGGCAGAGTGCACCCCTGCAGTGCAGTGGCGCTGGGTCCTTGCATGTGGCTGGGAGGAGTTTAGAGTCTCTGGAGCAGGCAGCTAGCCAGAGTGCATCTGTAAGCATGTGGCACAAGGGCCTTGCTCCTGGCTTGGTGGAGTTCGGAACCTCTGGGATCCACCCTGTGACTAGCTGGGCCACACCCCTGAACTAGGGAGCTGCAGCCTTGTGCTCAAGTAGACAGAGTGCAAATTCTCCAAGACCCATTGGCTAGGCTGGGTGCTCCCTGACGGCAGCTCTGGGGCTCTGGGCTGGGCTGGGCTCAACACCTCTGTGACCTGTGAGTCTGGCCAGGTGGCCCTGATGGACTGCACTGGGACACTGGACTGGGCAGAGCCTGGATCCTCTGTGCAGCTGGCATGGACACACCCCTGGACTGTGGTGCTGGGGACTTACACCTGGCTAGATGGAGTTCAGAACCGCCAGGAGCCAGGTAGCTATGCAGGGTGACAAGTTGAACATTTTGTTGAACCAAAATTCTATCTCAGTAACTTGCACCAGCTTTTTAATTTATGTTAAAATACCCCAAACAAGGAAGGAATTAATTTCACCAGACAGCCTCTCAAACATTTGGAGAAAACTATCTAAATCTCTGACTTAATCTCTAAACTAAACATTCCTTTTCTCTTCAATTACTACTAAGTTAACGTATCCTCAAATTGTCTCTCCAAGTTGTTCTTTACCCTCTAGAAAACCTCCATACAATCCCTCTGTCCCTTCTGTTTCCAGACTGAAATAAAACATGAAGTTTTACCACAGCCATCTTTACTTAAAATGTTCTGTGACCTACTGTGGTACACTTCATGCTTTTAAGAGAGTTTGGGTCACATGTAGAACAGTAGTATATAATTGTGTCCCACAATAAATTTTGTTACTTAAAATTTTTGGCTTTTAAATAATAATTTAATGTATATGATGTTGTCCTGTGTGGCACAATTTTTAAAAATGCATGCATTGACATCAACCTGAAGAAACTTAGACTTAGTCTTTTGAATCAGAAGATGTAAGGATCATAGAAATAATTATTTTGCCCTGAAGCCAAATGTAGGAGAAAAATCTTTCCCATGAGTAGCAATTATATATCTTTATGGCTTCACAATCAAGGACAACTTAACTAAAGGCCATTAATAAAATAACGACTACCGGAGTCACTGGGAGTATGAATATACGCCCATGGACAGATGATGAACAAAGGAAATGTGTTATTTGTACACAATGGAGTACTACTGTAGTGTAACAGAGGAGAAGCCTGAGTAATCTGTAGGAAAACAGTTGCGCCTTGAGACCATAATATTAAGTGAAATAAATTGGACACAAGCTTAAATATCACATGGCTTCTTTTGTACCAAAAAATCCAAAGTAGACAAAACAAAGTATATAATACAAAAACAAAGTAAGTAATAAGAAACAGGGAGATAGATTTTTTTGCAAATGGGAAGGAGTCCAAGAGATGCAGGGTGATGAAAGATGGAAGTCACAGAGATCATAAGAATAATTAAGATGTGTGTGTATGGGCAGGCACCAACTCCCCACAATGATGTGATGGTTATGCGTTACAAACATGTACCAATACAATAACACTAGACTTTTATGGAACATTCTAGATTGAAATTCTAGTATCGTAATGAGTTTACTTAGACAATAATGTAAATAAATGAATTTCAACACCCTCCCTTTTGTTAAATGCAAAGCCTTCAGCATGTACTGAGCCTCGTTCTTGACCTGTTCTTTAAAGTGGCTTTGACAGGCACAGGCGTTGTGTTCCTGAAGCCCAGCAGTAAGTATTAGAGATGAAATCATAAGTTTTTTTTTAACTCTAAAGCACTTAACTGTTATAGCATTTGATAATTAATCCTGAGACAAACAGTGGTTAAAATCAAAAGTAGCACACATGATTGATAATTTACATCTGACTTTGCTATGGAAGGACAAATTTCCAGTGGCAGTAAAAGAAAAATGTTGCTGTGGCAATGGGAGGGGAGGATTTCCTTCTAAGATCTGATTAAATTGAAATATGATAGTAGAAGCCTACATGTCTTCATTTATTCTAATAAATTTAGTTGTATGCTTGCTAAATGGACTAGAAAAAAAATGAGAAGGCTGATTGCCAAATATACATTGTTTGTTTGTGGGCATAAAAGACCACTTGGTTTATGCTAATTTAATTAATCCTCACCTAAATCATACACAGTGCCCTGGGACTTAATGTTCTGGAAAAAACTGACATAGAATATTGACATTGTTCTATGCTACTGAGAAGTAACATTGTGTGCTGACACTGTAGTAATAAGTCACCAAGACAGCTTCCCACAGGGATACCAGACCACACTTTCTAGCTTTCCTTTTAAAATGTGAGTTAATTCTCAAGATAGAATAGGCATAACTTGAATTTCCAATTCCATTTCCCACTTTGGTAGTTTATGGTGCAACCTAGAGGGGAAAATTTGTATTTTGGGAATCAGTAAAATAATGAACAGAATTGGAAAAAGATCATTAGAAATCTAATATTGGATTTACAGGGAAGAGCATGCTATCAATTTCATTTCTGTTGCACAGTCATGTAATTTCTTCAATTATATTTTATGAACTTGATGGAATTCTGATAACATCCCTTAGAAAACAGAAAATTTCTCTGTTTTGTATTCACTATTTTGGCTTCAGGGTGAAAAGTGAAAACCCAATTTATCCAATAATTGCTCTATTTGTGGAAAACAGCCACAAAGCCTCGCTGTGTTTTAGTGAAGTCTCATGGGAGGGCTCATGTCTGATTTTGATGCTGCCATGGGTCATAATATAGTCCTCTGACTCTTCTATTTTTTCTTGCAATTATAGGGTTTCTTACTTCGGGCGACTCTTGCTCTTAACTAAGGTTAGCTTAACTGAGTTTCCTTTGAAAACCTGCCTACCCATCAAAAGTGTCAGGCTCTAATGCATTTGGTAGCCACAGAAAATCAATGAACAGCATGGTTTTCTGCTTCCTGCAGTGATCAATAGGATTCTCATAATGAACGGAAAATTTTTTAATCTTGACAGTGCTGAAACTCCTTAGCATAAATCTCTTCTGCATTGTAACTTTTCCATTTTCTACTCCTTGGACTTGTAAACATTGAGCAACTTCCATACAGAAGATGAATTATGAAAATAACACAATTAGATCTTTGCACTTCAGTGGTAATGGGTTTAGATTCCAAAGAACTATGTTGTGGGCAATGGGATGTGCTCTATAATTTGAACTTGAAATTTACAAATTGAAGATACTCAAAATGTGAGACTTTTATTGAAAAGCAATTTTATTTAAATATACGTACAGAAGAAAATGACTAGGAAAACTTGTATTTATTTAGCTATTTATGGGTGCTTGCTATCTTACAGATCATGAAAGTCTTTCTAGGCCAATTTTATTGTGATATTGATTATTAAGTAACTAATGCAAACATACAAATGAGAACAATCAATTACATGTATAATTTATTGTATAAAATATCCTAAATTTGATTAAGTTTTTATGTTCTTATGATAACAAAGCAATATCATTCAACACATATTTAATATTAGTTATTATGTTTGCTCCAACAAAAATATCATTTTTATGGATTTTTATGGTTGGATAACATGTACATGTTCATGACCATAAAATTTTTATTTTATTTTCTAAGGTTTGAAATTTTTCAATAGATTTTCATTAATATTAAGTAACACACCAATTCTTTTTGTTAGTAGCAGACAGTCAAAATCATTCTGTAAGTATGTTGATAACATTGAAAGACAGTATAAATTCATGTTTTATACTCTTCCTCTTTAAGAACTTTTGTTTTCTTTAGAAGATTATTGTACAAATGCATTTAAATGTCTACCTATGTAATTAGTATGCTACCATTCTCTCTCATTCCAGAAGAGATGATATAAAGACAAATAACTTTTTCAAATCGTCCTTATCTGGTTAGTAGTTTCCTATTGGTCTCAATGTATAAAGAATCTAAGATTTTCCTGTGCATATAGCTTTATCAGTGCAATCAACCAAATATTACACTGATTTTCTTTTCTCTTGTTCTGAATTATTATGTGAACTTTAAAAGATTTGAAGCAAAATACATTTTTTTGAGTATTTTGAAATCAGCTCATTCATGAAGCAGTTAGCTATTTTCTTCCATGTAAGAACAATTTTAAAATACGTCATGCTGTCTTTTCATTTTAAGGTAGAGACACTGATGAGTGGGAAGTTGATTCATGTTGTAGGGTGGTTTTCCTTTTGTGATATATGTGCAAAAGTAGGAACAAAACTCACTGCCTTAATCAGAATAAATCAGTTTCAAATACACCGTAATAGGTTTCCTCCTGTCTTACGTCACCTCAGGTTATCTCAATGTTGGTCCTGAGCAGTCTTCATGGGGCTCGTTCATCAGAGCTGTTCACGCAGTACCACAGGGTAAAGGGCACTGGCAGCTCCCTCCTGACCACACAAACATTCTGGTTTCTAATCCTAGACATTGTTTTAATGCTAAACACAATTTTGAGGTTGAATTTTATAGCAATTCCAAGAGTGTAGCATATCTACTTCTACTATCAAGGATTAACAATATTCCTCTGACTCTCCTGTATAGTGCCTCTCTTGGCATTCAGACATAAGTATATCAACCACTTTCTGTGAATTATGGAGTCACAGACTTCACTTTGGACTTTTATTTTAATGCACCCAATTCACTAGCTGTTCAATTCCCTTTCTCTTTATGGCCTCAGTAACCTGCAGGGATAGAAAGAATTGCCAACAAATTCAAATGTGAAATATTGAAAGGTCAAAGCTGTAAAAAACTCTACTCAATTTTTAAGAAAAATTTAGTACTAAATTCTGATGCTCTTGAGTATTCAAATATCAGAGATAATAAAAGTAGTTCATTATTGTCCTAATGATTCATATCATAAATCAAGGGATGTCTTATTTTCTAAATCTGCAGGTTTTTATTCTGCTAATAAATGCTACAAAATGCTTTACAGGCATACTTCTATGTTCATGTTTTTCCCATTCATAATATACTTATTATCTCCTAATTGGATGAGGAATAATTCTGTATATCTATAAGGAAGAATTTTTAAAATCTGAAGTATTCATTTGAGAAGATAACAAAATTTCTTCAAAGTATTTAGCCTTGAACATACTCTTCGTTTTCTAAAAATCTCAGTAGCTTTGTTGGAAAATTTTAACAGTGTCAAGTAAGTTATACTACATTCTGAAATTACTACAATTTTTCCTTTTAAGGAAGTCTACAATGTCCCTGAACTCAGCTGCTGATGGCGGATGGGTGCTGGGCACCTTGCTCCAAAGACGTCTGTCACTTGGCCCAAGCCATACTCTCCCACCAAGGGGTCACCAGTCCTAGAGCCAAACACATTAGCTGTCTGGTTAGCTGGACTGCTCTCTGTGGTCCCTTGGGGACAATGTGTGCTGTTTCCCAATCTCGATGCTCTGAGAGCGCACGTGGAGTAGTTATACTATTGCTTACCCAATGCCTTGAAGCAAATCAGAAGTAAAGATAAGAATTTGCATACAACAGAGATTCTGAGAGATTCCAAATCTCATTATTGAGCATTCTATTAATTTCTCCCTGGGCCATTAATTTGTTCCTTTTATAAATCAATTGATACCTAGTTGTTTTTTTTGACTCCCGATAGTGCCGGTACTTAGAAGAGAACTCATATCTTTCTCTACCCATTATTTCATTAATATCAACTCTGCTTACATTTCTGGGGAGTATATCCACAGACTACAGTCATGAGCTTAATTTCTTGATGAAAAATATGGCATAGTTTGTTTGATATCTATTTGTTTCCTTTTCATCATAATAGACATATTTTAATATTAATCAACTTCCTTATATTTCCACCAGTGTCTAGCTGTAAATGACTGAAATGAAAACAAACCATTTCAACTGATAGTTGACTAGGAAAAGAATAATCAAGTTTCTTTCTCATTTATGTTCTATATCATAAAATGGAGAAGAAAATCACATAACATTCATGAGGTAGGTTGACTAACTTAGCTATTTTTAACCAAAATTTTCTAGGAGGTCACTTTTGATCATGAACTCTACATGTTATCTTACATGGCCCCATAGTCCAAAAGCCACTGATATTCTCTGTTTCCACAGAATATTCTAGAAAAAATGCTTAATATTTATGCCCCCAAAACTACATTCACACACACATGTACACACACACACACACACACACACACACACATTGTAATTCTTGGGGTAGAAGAATGAATATACAAAGCACCCAAAGATCACTTTTCTCTTCACATGAACCTCACTGTTTTCTTCTGAATGTCAAATCATCGTGTGAGCTTCCTGAAACACAATCTCCCCAATGCTTTTTAGCACATATAAATAGCTGCATGGTAACAGAGGATGTGTGAGTTTCAGATTGATCAATTCGGAGCACGTTAATCCAGTGAGGAACACGATTTCCTTCCGTACAAAATTGTTTCCTGTGGTAGTCTCGAGTCTCCTAATGGCTAATCATCTCTAGCAGCTGCTTTTCCCCAATGTGTAAACCTCTCCATTCCTACTCAGAAATGTATCAAAGCAGAATTTGAAAACAATAGGCTGGATCTCTCACTAGTTTATGTAGTTTTTGAATCTTTTCCCCCTGCACATGTACTACAGATGCTTTTAGAAGTGGCGCAGCTGAAACTGTAGTACATGCGCTTTTCCTGGAGGAGCGGCTGGCTGGTGTGCACACGCCCTGCGGATTCTAGAGGGATGTGCCGTAAAACAATGGTCTGAAGGCCACCGTACTTATATTTGATTTTACTCAGATACTAACAGAATAGTTCACATGTGAAAATCATGATATAGCACGTATCTGTTTAAAAATATCTTAAATATGCTTCCTGTTTAATCCTGGGAATAGAACAAGCGCTATGAACACGAACCACACTCAACTCACCCTGCAGTGGGATCACCTGTACTTAGCACCACACATCACCCAAATAGGAGGCATGGTTCCTGTTCCATGCTGACTGAAATGGAGCATTAATAAAGCTAGAAGGAGAAGGAAAAGAGAAGTAACTGACAGGAGGGGACTCATTATTAACGACCCCATTATTTTAACTTACTCATTATTAAATCTCTGCCTATTTTATTGCTTCGATGTGCTAAAATCAAAGCAACTTGATTTTTTAATCCTCATCCTGTGCTCTGCTGCACCTAATTAGAATTGCTTTCTCCTTTCTCGCATTTCTCAAGACAAAGGCCGTAATTTCAAAGTTGCTCCATCTCTGGACAGCAACGTCTGTCTCAGTCCAGCTTTTGTTCCTGGGCAAAGAAGCCAGCTGGCCCCAACCTCCTCATCCTCCCATCCCTGTGCCTGTCCTGGGAGTTAATCAGACTCATTCCAGAGGCCCTTGGTTAAATAATAAATGCTTTCCCTTGGGACACTGTGTCATAGCTTTATCAGTCACTCATCTTAACACTTAACATTTTGTCTGATCCTGTGAACACAAGCCAATTGTCTTGCTTCCTGAATCTGCCTTGAGCTACCCTGGGGACTGACCATAACTCCAGCATACCCGGAGCGTCCTGCAGGGAGCACACTGGTGCACATTGGAGCACGGAATTCTGCATCTTGGCAGAAAGCTTGGGACCTGTGTGTCTGACCCAAGGCCAGGGGTCCCTCTCATGGCAAACACACTGACACTGACTGATGCCTTTGTGGGTTGTCCTAATCACGCCCACCTTATTCCTTCCATGGTAGCCACTCTTCTTAGCAGCCCCTGACTTAGAAAGAAGATAGGTTTGGCTGGGTTAGTCAGGAGAAACAAAAAGGAGATATCTCAAGAAGAAGATGAGGATTCAGAAGTAGTTCTTTCCTAACAGATTCCAGAGAGAAGAGAGCAAATGAAAAGAAGGTGTGACTCATGACATCCATTAGGACCAGTGCGGAGTGTGGAGGCCTATTTACTAGTCTCCATGGAGGTCTGGGACAATGCTCACACAGGGTTTCCATGGAGGGAGGGAGTCTGATTAGCAGAATTAGAGCAAGCAGTCATGACTTCCACAGTTTTGCGCCATGACAGAATGAGGGTTTCAACAGCTGACCAGTGCATCCATGCAGGAGAGGACAGCAGTGTGCCAGGTCCAGTAGGTGCCTCCCATGTCCCACGGGAAGCTGGCCACAAGGAGCTGGCTGCATAAGGGAGCCAGTTGGACCCACCACACTGAGAAACTCAGAGAAGACAAAGAACCAGAAACAGTCAAAGATGACGTCAGTCTCGCTTCTGGGGGAGAAAGTTACATCAGTACTCTGAACGAGTGCTGAAGCCACACACAGTGACAGGAATTTAGTGCAGAACTTGATATCCCATATTCTCTAAGCAGGAAAATCAGGCAGTACAATGACAAATACCACTTAGAAGCTAAAGTCAAGATTTACAAGGGGACCCTAAATAGTGCCTGAGATCATCGATACCTACTAAGGAAAGATACGTGGTAAGCAGAAGATTTCCATGGTCTCAGAGCTGTTACATATGTTGATGTTGACCCAAGAGGATTATCGTTAGCTGTGGTCATTTAAAGAAAATATCTACATTTCTTGATCCTCAAATTCAAAAATACGCTGTTGTTATAAATGTAAACGATACAATTTACAAGTGATTTAATGTTCATCATTTAGCAGTATAATCACCAAGGATACGGCAAGGTTTGGAAAAAATGTGTGTGTATATATACATATATATATATATATGTATATATGCACACATGTATATATATATATATATATATATATATATATATATATAGTGTGTGTCAATAGGATATGAGTCCTTATGAATATTTGTGCAGTACTGATATTTAAAAAATTCTTGGTATTTTATTCTAAAACTTTGGAAGCGTCAATAATGCTTAGACAAAATGTAGAGGAGAGCACTGAAGGGGTGTGTGACACGGCTGGGTGGAGAGAGAGGGCCGGCGTTGCCCTCACTGGCTTCCAGAGCAAATGCTTCACCCTGAGATTTTGTCTGCACCGAAAACTGAAGCTGAGAACCCCACACACCATCTACTCAAGGTTTTATGGAGCAAGGAAAGAATATTTTCCAACAGACTTGAGGTTACACTGAATTAGCCATCAACTGTGAGAAAAAAGCTGATAGCTATGCATTAACACACCTCCCATCCACAATTCTCCTCAAGCCTGTGGTCGCTCTTGAGCCTAGAACATCTATTTTGCTGAAGATTTTACTTCTTTTCCAAGTGATCCCTTCTCTAAAATGCATGGTCTGTCTGGAAATGTATTATTTTTATCATTGATAATTTATTCTCTCAAGTACTAAATATGTCAAGGCGTTAACACTGATTTTCTAATAGAAACATTATTTGGGTTAGAAAGCATTTCAGATCTGGTAAAATGAAACAACTAAATTGTAGACTTCAAATAATAAATTAGAAGCAAATATAAATAAAAGTCATGCAAAAGATGACAGCTTCCCTCGCTCTTCTTCCTTTCCACGCCTGCTTACTGTGGTGCAAATCTTCAGCCAATTCTCCTCAGCCATAGCACAGACCTGATGCTTCATTTCCAAGGACTTTGGGGACATTTCTGCGAGGATGCATTATCCTCCCAAAGTCTCTATTTTTGAAGGTTCTATGAACCTTCTAGTGAAAACACAGCTAAAAAATTAGAGGAACAAAGCAAACAGATAGAATCCCTCAAAGAACAATATAAGAAACAAACAGAGTGCATAAAGCAGATTCAAAGAGATATACAGGAAATCAAAAATTCCATTGAAAGCTGTAAACATTGCCTCAATGAAAGTGAAGACAGAATTTCAGACCTCGAAGATAAGATTGCAGCCAGTGAGCAGGAAAGACAAGATCTTTTAAAAGTAACAAAGAATCAGGAAATAACAATTCAACACCTGCAAGATGATGCAAAGAAAAATAACATAAGATTAATAGGGATAAATGAAAAAGAAGGGGACAACCCAAATGATATCAAGAGGGTATTTACAGAAGTAATAGCTGAAAACTTCCCAAACATGAGAAGAAAAACAGACATCTGGATAAGTGAAGCATATAGAACTCCAAACAGCCATAACCAAAATAAAACTACACCCAGACACATAATAATCACCATCCCAGAAATCCAACATAAGAATAGACTACCAAAATCTGTTAGAGAGAAAAGAGAGATCACCTATAAAGGAAAACCTATCAGAATCACGGCAGACTTCTCAACACAAACAATGAAATCAAGAATAGCATGGAGTGAAGTCTTTCAGATCCTAAAGGAAAACCACTTCCAACCCAGACTGACATACCCTGCAAAACTGTCCTTCAAAATAGATGGAGAAATAAGATACTTCCATGACAAAGAACAGCTGAAGAACTTCATGAACACCAAACCAAACCTACAAAGAATACTGAAAGACATTCTAGATACACATGGAAGAAAACCACCAAGCAAGGCAGACAATTGAACAGAATGGAAAGCTAAAGACACAACAGCAGAAAGATAACATGTCAACAATAAACCAATATATAACAGTTACAACCATTAATGTAAATGGCCTCAACTCACCAATCAAAAGAAACAGACTGGCAGACTGGATCAAGAAACAACATCCAACCATATGCTGTCTACAAGAAAGCCATCTAACTCAAAAGGACCCTCATAGACTGAAAGTCAAGGGATGGAAAACAATACTTCATGCAACAGGAAACCAAAAAAAAGCAGGAGTGGCAATCCTGTTTGCAGACAATGTGAATTTCAAACCAAGAATGATCCAAAGAGATAAAGAAGGTCACTACATACTAGTTAGGGGAAAACTTCAAGAGGTAGAGATAACAATCTTAAATATATAAGCAACGAATTCCAGAGCACCCAGCTATATAAAGCAAATACTAACAGAAATGAAAAATCAAATAAGCAATAATACAATTATAACAGGAGACTTTAACACACCATTGACCCAAAAGGACAGATCAACTAGACAGAAAATCAGCAAAGACGTAACAGAACTGAAACACACCTGTGAACAAATGGACTTGATAGATGTATACAGAGTGTTCCATCCAACAACATCAGAATACACCTTCTTCTCAGCAGTACATGGGACATTCTCTAAAATAGACCATATACTAGCCCAAAGAACATATTTAAGTAAATGCAAAAGAATTGAAATTATCCCATGCATGTTATCGGATCATAGTGCTGTGAAACTAG